>JBBPLE010000075.1:0-64176 GCA_038089675.1 Boletales sp. KT-2023b
CCTCGTCCGTCGGACCTCCTCCCCCCCACCGCGGCGGCGTGCGCTGTCGACGTTCGTCCCCGCCGCCACCGCCGCTGCCGCTACCGCCGACGACGCGCGCGGCCTCGACCTTGGCCCGCTGAATGCGCTCCGCCCGGCTCAGCGTGCTCCGCGCGCGGACGTACCCCGCCGCCGCCACCGACTCGGCCTCGAACACCTGTTCGGCGCCCGGCGGGGGCAGGTGTGCGGCGGACGTGGCGAGGAGGAGCGGGTGCGTCGCGTCGTCGCCGTTGTCGTGTGCGGCGTCGTGTGCCGGCCCCGGCTCCCGCGCTGGTGCTGGTGCTGGCTCTGGCTCTGGCTCTGGCTCCCCGTCCCGCTCCAGCGGCGGCGCCTTCTCCGCCACGCGCCCCACGTCCCCTCCCAGCAGCGGCGGCGCCTCCTCCTCCTCGTCCGTCGTCGGCGTCAGCGGCGCAACGATCTCCACCAGCCGCGCCCGCCCGCGCTCGCACTCGCGCAGCGCCAGCCCGAGCTCGCGCCGCAGACGCGCGTACGCGCGGAGCGCCGGGTGCTCGTGGTCCCCCTGTCCCGTCCCTTCTTCTTCTTCTTCTTCCCGTTCCCGTTCCCCCTCGCTCGCACGCACGCCCGTACCTCCCCCCCCCTCTCGCAACCCCCACCCGAGAGGCCCGTCGCTCGACGACGCCGTCGACGGGCGCGACGACGACGACGACGACCCCTCGTGCCGGTCTTTCAGCGCCGTCACGCACCGCGCGAGCTCGTCCCGCGCATCGTCCAGCGCACCCGCGATCGCGCCCACGTGCATTGCGAACCGCGCGAGGTGCGTCGGCGTCGGCGCAAACGCGTGCGTGAGCGACAACGACAGCGATAGCGACGACGACGGGGGCGACATCGGCATCGGCGGCGTCAGCGGCATCGGCAACGCGCGTGCGCACCCCTGCCCCCCGTCGTCCTCCGCCCGGTCGAGCGCCTCGCGGGACCGCCGCGCGTCCGCCTCCTCCCGCTCGAGCGCCTCCGACAGGCGCGCCGCCGCGTCCGCGAGCGTCGTCGTGAGGAGATCCATCACCGCACGCACGTCGTCCCAGTACGCCTCGTCCTCGTCGTCCTCGAACCGCAGCGCGAGGAGGTGCGCGCACGCGAACCGCTTGGACGCAAGCGCGCCGTGCAGCGCTTGCCGCAGCGACGAGAGCGAGAGCGGGTGCCGCGCGGGGTGCATGCGCGTGTACTTGGACGCGGACAGCGTCGTCCGCCGCGGGGAGAGCTCGAGCGCGCACAGGCCCCCATGCACGCGCTGGCGGTAGAGACCGAGCGCAGCCGCGCCGAACGTGTCGTGGTCGTCCGTGTGCGAGGATGCGGCCCCGTCTTCTTCTTCGGACACGTCCGTGAGGTGCTGCTGTGGCGACGACAGGGCGCTCCGTGGGGCTGGACACGGCGAGGTGGTCCCTATCAGGGCACTCAGATCGGATCTCCGTTTCTTCCTGCGCTGCGCGAGCTGGAACGCGGGTGGAGACCCCGCGAGGGCAAGCGAGGCGTACGACCCGTTCCACGTCGACCGCTTCTGCGTGCGATCCGTCGTGGAGTCCCCGCGTGGCGACGGACCTGGGTGGGAGAGAGGTCGACGGGAATCACGCGGAAATGTGGGTTTGATAGGCGACGGTGGCGCATACATCTCGGCGAGCTGAACAAGTTCGGTGGGCGACGTGATGGCGGCGAGAAGCTGTCGGACGTTGTCGCATTGTGTTTGGGTCGTTAGGAGCGACGTGGAAAGAGCGACGCGAAGTGAGGAAGAGGGTGTGCGTGGAGTCGAAAATATGCTACGTAAAACGAGCTCAAGGAGCCGTCTGGAAAGCACATGAAGAACACTCACCTTCGCTCCTCGTTTTCCAATATAGCAAAGGTATCATTAATCACACTATCCCACAGTCGGCCGGCAGAGATCAAATGTTGCAAGGCCATTAAAGACTTTTTTTTTGAAACGCGTTAGAAACCCGGCACACAGCAAGAACAACAGAACGCTCACGGGCGTCATCACATCAGGTTTTGGGCTGTGCATGTCCACTCTGTGAACACGCATATAATACAGTGTGCCAGCAAGCAACAAGATGGCTGAAAAGTGAAATCGAGCACTGAAGGCGGCGATAGAAATGGTAAACGAAAGCGTGACGGGCCAGATCGGCGTTTCGGGATCTGGAGGTATGGAAAGGGAGGGGCAGTCGGTCAAGACGCTCTCCGTTGCACTGGGCGTTCTGCTATGGTCGGGGGAGAGCTTCCCGGGTAACGACGGGGCTTGCCGATGCGGTTCCACCATGGGCGTTGTGGCGAGCGCTGATGATAGCAAAGAGGAAGAGATGACGCCATATTTGAACCGTTCGGCAAATGCTTGGGTGCGTAGAGACACGCGATCAGAGGAAAAGAGCGAACTGAGGGACTGCATTTTATTGTTGGGACAGGAAAAGCGCCGTGGTGGGAACGAGACGAGAATACATATACGGCTGCTGAGTCGACAATGTTGCGATGGATACACCTGTGAATGCTCACCTGAACTGCACCAAAAATAAGAAAACAGAGATTTTCCATCCTCTCGGCGTGTCTTGAGACGGACGGAAGAGGTATTAAATAGGGCTGAAGAGAAAAATCGGCGATGCCTCCCGGCATGAGCTCAGCGGCTTCGCCGGAGTCTACGTCATGGACAATGCGTGTAAGTCGTGAAAATGGAGCGATACACGAGTACCTGCCTTGAAAATACTCCTCGAGTGGATGTCCGTCAAACACCGGTTGTGCCATGGGTCTCGAATCACGACTGGCGGTGCGTGTGGAGTGTGCGGTCAGTGCGCGTAGCTTGAGGATGGGTGCAGTGTACACTGCCTATATGCGTGACTGGTCGTGAAGGAAAAGCCGGAGATTAGTTGCACGACGGTGAAAAGAGAAAAAACAAGCCAGTCCAGGAAAGATGCCCGCACTGGTCTCACACTTGGACCCTCTAGCCAATACATTATGTAATCAATCAGGCACCCGACGGTCGGCAGAACCCAAACGGGCCTTTTAAGCCGCCAATCAATGCGTCAAGGTGAGTGTCCCTCATCAACGGACTCTACAACAGACTGAGACAAGCAATTGCCCACAAAATCTGGAACTTGAAGGTACACGACCTCGCTCTCTCACGTCGATTTCCGAATACTGCATCACCTCCGTAGAACACCCATAATCTAGAATGGACTGCAACGATTGTCCAATGCGAAAAGCCACCTATGACTTTTCTCTCCGTAAACGCGTCTTGAGAACCTCCAAAAGACATGCAGCCGATGGATCAAATCAGAATACACTACGGGTCACGGGAGCAAACGACACGCACCAGAATAACGGTCGAGAGAGCGATCGTAGCAGCCCAGTTGCCTGTGTTGACGGGGGGAAATAAAAAATATGAGACGAGGGCAAAACACATGTCGGTCGCTTTCCCGGTGTTGACAAGACACCTGACTGTGCTCGCCTTTGGAAATCAGTATCGGAGTGTGACCTGACGGTTAGAAATGTCGTGGAGGCGGCGACCAAGATATCCGCCGTGGCCAGAGACTATGCATGTAGCGAGATCGTCAGTTCGAGCCACAACGGTATGCATCTACCGAAGATGGTTTTCCATCGAGCTGCCCGGTCGGAGCGCGCTGGATGCACATAGCAAACATGAATAAATAAAGACAAGATAAACCAGCTTATCCATGCGCAACGCCGAGTGCCCTTGTGACACTGATTTGATCGCTGTGAGCATTTGTTGAGGCGAACGCGATCAACGGCCACCCACAAAAAGGCAGTCACTGATATCCAGAAAATTAGCGCAAGACACGAGACTCGTCAAGAATATACAGTCGCACCGATCTGGATCATTGCAAGGCAAAACATGCGTGGTCTAAACACCTCATGTGTAAACCACCGGTATGTGAACCGGCTTGGAATGTTAGCCTCCGACGGCCTTCTCTTGCATTGCATCGATATGGACTTTCCTTGGATCACTTGCGTACCTGAACCGTAATGCATGTGTTTGACTCGTCTCTCCAACTTTTTAATTAATTGTCAGGGACATAGGTGGAGTCATCCACTGCCACCTGTCCAGGAAGTCAAAGACTCAGATATAACAATATCCTCGGCCTTCATGTCATTTCAGCTCGGATGCTGGGAGTTACAAGATCCCCCTTACCAGTGATAGTTAGCAGCAGTTTCCGGTGGAAGGCAGTGCCAGAAAGCACTGGCGATCATCCGAGTCGAAATTCCATACACAGCCACCGTGACAGTCGAAGCACTGCCATGACAAAAAAACTCACGCTCGGACATTTCCAGTCAAGACATACCGCGGCCGGCCGTCAAACTCAAATTCCGGACCCCAAGTTGTCTCTCAGGCGTTAGAAACGGCCACATCAAAATTCCAGCTGTCGTAATCGTACGTCCCCATCGAAATTGCAGTCTTTGGACAAATTTCTGCTATGTCAGTAAGGATCTATGGGTGGTACAAGAACGACCTGACAAGGAAACCCGAGCAACCGAAGAGAACCCTGCCTAACCATTTATAGGTACGCAAGGCCAAAGGATGCGTGGCTCATCTCAGCTCGTTACGCTGGCGATCGCAATTTAGTGACCCGGAGCAATATGACCTTTAGACCCAGATTTCAATATGTCATTCAAGTAAAACAAACGCGTGACGAGATTGCAGTGGAGACTAGCAACAATGCAGCGGCATCATGCATGCAGGGTGGCAGTGGCACCAAGTACAGAATCAACTGCTAACTCACCTCGGTCGTCGCGTTATAGGCAAACAGACCGAGGCGATGACTTCGAAAACGAACGTGGAAATAACAATAACAGACGAACAAGCGTTAGAGAGCCTGAGGGTAGCAGCGCAAGCACACAAACGAGCATATCAGTACTTCAGGCATAGCACCCATGTTTACTTTGATCGTGCAAACCATGGGTTCCTATTCCAATATGGTCCATCAGACGGACTCCTTGGTCGTTTGGTCGACTTCCGGATACTTGATCACTTCCGTGGTCCTCCAAACACCCATGCCCTAGCGGGAGTGTCTCATAAATGCAGGAAACTGAATTGTCGTAACTTACAGGCGGCCCGGCGGGTAGGATTACGCTGGTTTCTTCGCACAGTTTGTCGATCCTCGTGTTGTTGGTCACTTGTGAAGTTGGATTCGACATGAAATCCATTTTGATAACATTCTCTGTCCCTTTGCCTCCAGATCTGATATATTCCCTAGCGTTCAGGTTGGCAACGAGGGTGTTAAAATAGACAGGGCAAATAGCAAGACCTGGGATGGCATAGAGTGAACTGTTGGGCAAGACGTGTATCTAACGTACCAGATGAGCATCTCTCGGGAACCGTATACAGTATTAAGGGATACACACCAAAACGAGGGTCGCGACGGCAAAGGTGGCAGTCCACACGCCCGTATTGACCGAGAAAAAGACGAGCCGTTGCAAGAGGCGTTCCGTACTTGCGGGAAGTAAATTTTGTCAGTGTCTTCAAAAAGCCAGCAACATAAGATTTACCTGTGGAAAGTAGTGCTAGAGCGTGAGCGGACAAGTAAAAACGACATGGAAAGGGCGATCAAGATATCTGTCCCGGCCGCAACAGCGAGAAACAAACTACCAAGAGTCTATACAAACGTAGGCGCGTCAATTTAGTGCCAAAACATATTCACGTACCGAAAATGGTTCGTGTGTCACCACATTCGTCGGAACAACTTTAATCACTCTGGATACGAATGGGAAATATAAGTAAATTGCAAACTGCAAGAGGGAAACTGACGCACCCATCTACGAAATAGAGTTCTTTGATGACAACATCTAAAAATTACTGCAATGAGCAGTTACCGCAGCGAAATGGATCGAAGAGCCTACAAAAAGCAGCAACTGTGTCCAGAATTTATTGGACGTCAGTTCCACATGCTCATTAATAAGAACATCAAGTTGTACCAATCTGGATGATCGCCAGGGGAACCTACGTGCCGCTTAAAATTGGGCTGAAACTTATTGCAAAACCCTGACCCATACAAGTAGAGCGAGAATCTTCTTTCCGCTATCTGGGTGGCCGTGATTACATGAACGAGCAAGATAGAAAGTGATAGGACACACAAATGTATATCTTGCGGACGAGATAGCCTTGTGAAGGTATGGAAACCATGCACTGAAAAATATCAATCAGCATTAGTTCCCGAAAAAGAAATAAAGGAAAAATACCGAGAAGACCAGCTGTAACTACGACATATATATGGGTAAATGTTCCGGAGAAATCATAAAGAGAGCATACGACGAGTTCCCTGGAAGGCTTGAGCACTCGAGGGCTAAAGTCAGTGACTAGTCACTCACGGAATCCCCGTCAAAAACGCTAGTGGGTTCATCAGTCCACCCATAAGATATTTGTATGCTGTATGTGGTACAACGCGAGTTAGGATGGACAAACGCTGAAAATGACAACAGACGCACTTCCGGCCACAGTCAAGGCTTCATGGATGGTATTCAGTGTGCTGTATGGGATCTCAGAAAAGTCGCAAATGAGAAGTGGGCAAATATATTACAATAGAAAGGCCACCTGGTACGGGACATTACGTCAATGTGCACATGTGCATAACTTTTGACTCACAAAAATCTTTGTGGCTGAGGAGTCACTGGGATAACTAGAGCATCCATGGTCAGCCGAAAAAGCAGTGATGTAAGCACGGGCTTCACTGTACGTAGTAAAAGAATCTGTTCGTGTAGCTTTATCAAATACTAGATCAACACACTTCGGGAGAGCGCTCACGTTTGCATGCATGTAAGGCCGTAGAGCGCGGTCGATAAGACCGAACCAAAGAAATACGCGCCATATAGCGGTCCAAGTGGCGGGAGACTTGGTGCTTGCGACATGGATGATGACTTGAGTCCGATTCCGAGAAGGATCGTCGGGAAATAGTACCCCGCACAGCGGCAGACTTTTTAAATACCGAACGCATGGTGCCCTTATGCAAAAACGAAGTAACACCGAGCAAAAAATGGACATATATATATTTATTCAGTAAATGATCGACTCGCACGAATGCCAACCCACTCACGATATATGTCGCCAGGCCAGCCTATTCCAGAATGAGGGCAAGTCGGTTATTAAACATGCTTTCATGCGGGTGTTTAAGGTACGGGATTGAAGGTGCGAGTCGAATCGAACAAGAACGGAAGCTATGGTCTGTTATAATTAAATATTTCTGGCAACTATGGATTCATTTCCAGATACGGTGACATGCCAGCAGTCTGGGGGATGAACAAGGGACCCATATTCAGGTGGTGGCATAGGAAAAACGCCCGGGGGGACTCTTGCTGAATCGGAAATCATTATACTGGCAAAGAATTGGTCATAGCCAGTTGTTAGAATCAGAGTCGCTGTAACAATGAACTTTCCGAGGCAAAATGTGTTTGTTACTCATCTTGAATTCTTAGCCCGGACCAGTGTTCTTCGCAGGCACTGTGGCCCGGTAGGATCATTCCAATTGCCACCAGCGACCCGTCGTGGTGGATTCGTCGTTGCATCAACGCCATCATCATCGTGTCACCATGACCAAACCGGGCGCTAGAACGTCGAAGATGCTCTACGAGGGCCGTGGCTGGCGCTGAAGCGCTCTATTATTAGCTTGTCACCCGATGAGACTTCCGCTCGGAGATAAATGATTATGTAACGTTGTCAGTCCCGGTCGCAGTCCAGTCACTTATACCAAAGTTCTAACTTTAGATCCATCTATCCATCATCACCATTAAATCGATATACGTGCCAGCAACCCTGGTTCTGTCGGACCGTCTGCGGACACTCCGAGTTGCCGGAGTCGGGAACATAGTACTTTGCGACTCCAAGTCATTTACTCTGGTCAAATATTGAGTCGCCGCCGTGGCGTTGTGTACACCTGTCACCGAGCGAGTAGCAACGACAACAACGACAAAAAAGGGAGGCTCTCAGACAAGAGCATGTTTCTCAACAATCCGTGTAGCCCGTCTATAACAGGCACCGTGACAGTGCTAACAATCAGCACAGAGACCGAGATATTAAATGTTTGCAGCCTAGGCAGAAATTGTCCGGACGCCGCTGGATGCAACCTCAGTTTATATCCATCGAGAACAAGATCGAGAGATGCGTGAGTGTCACAATCCGACATCCGAGTCGGAAGGGCCGCGAAGAGCCGTAAACTTGCAGGACACCGGCTTACAGATTTTTCGAAATTGCAAGGGACCAGCTGGACATAAAGTTGTAAGCCATGGCAAGGCAACTTATGACCTTAGCTTACAAGGGAACCGCGGCCTGGTAAATCTTGTTTTCGTGTCCACTATTTCCTGCAATAATCCGTCTCTATCCGGGTTTGCTGCTTCGCGGGGCTCAGTACTAGGTGGAACAAGGACAATCCGGCATGCTGTCGACAAAGGAAGCTAACCTAGGAATTGCAAGGAACGACACAGCTTAGCTACTTGCTTACATGCCAAGTACGTATGGCCGAGGTCATTTCAAGGCGCATGTTGGATCTCTCGTCATAGCCGTTTCGGTGGAATCACGGCGCATTTGAAGTTCACTAGCCCCAAATATTGGGTCTTCAGCTTCCTGACTTGCGTATGTTTTACGTAAACGGACTGGGGCCCCTGGTCATTTCAGCTCCAGTAATGACCTCGCTGATCATTGTTGAACCAGTACGTTTGGCAGTCACACGTAAACAGGCGCGTGATGCAAGGACGACGGCCGATGGAGCAGCATTGTATACACAGGGGGGAAATGGTGACAAGTACAATGAATCTAGAATCATTAGCTTATGTATTAGCAAACAGACCGGGTGTAAAAGAGCGTGATAGCGGCAAAAGCGAGAAAGAGAATATCAATACATCAACCAGATAGCATTTGTATCAACTTTGAGTCCGCTGGCACAGATACCTATGTCACATTTCCAGCATGATCCATCAGACACACTTCTCGACTGACGGGTCGACCGGCCAGCTTCCGGATTTGATCGCTTCCGCGGTCTTTCAGACACCCACGCCCTAGCATGAACCGTTTCATAAAGTGTATTAGAATAAATGGCGAAAGCCTACCGGTTGACCAGGTACGCTTGCTTCGTCGGTCTTGCTGTTGATCCCCACATGTAAACTTGGACTTGACATGAAATCCATCTTAACAATTTCGGTCGAACTTCCACCGGTCCTGATATACGCCCTAGCGTTCAGGTTGGCAATAAGAGTGTTACAGTAGACCGGACACATGGCAAGACTGAAGATAATGTAGAGCGCATTGTTGGGCAAGACATACAACTGACATTTCACATCAAAACCCATCATGAAATCGTATGTCGCGGGGAGGAACACATACCAAAACGAGGGTTACGAGAGCGAAGGTGGTCGTCCAGATCCCCGTATTCACCGAGAAAAAGACGAGGCGTTGCAAGAGGCTTGCCATTCTTGCAGGTGGGAACCCATGTCAATTTATTTCCTGAAAGTCCACAGGATGCCAAATTACGCGCACTTGCCTTTTGAAACCATTATCAGACCGCAAGCGAATAAGTAGCGTTGTCATTGAAAGGGCGATCAAGATGTTCGTCGCGGCCGCAACGGCGAAAAACAAACTACGAACAGTCTTTGCAGATGTGAGATTTTCACCTCAATGCGTAGAAATGCCATCCACCGAAAATGGTTTGTTGTTCAGCACATCGATCGACAAAGCGTAAATTATGCTGATGTGGATAGAAAACGTGAATAGACTACAGTCTGTAAAGGGTAAGTGAACTCACCCATCCACACTGTAGAGTGCTTTTGAGACATAATCTAAAAATCCAATTATCGATGATCGACGTTAGCAGTCGTCGAGTTGAACTCAACAGGTGATAACCTACAAAAAGCAGCAACTGATCAAAGATTATCGAATGTCAGTTCCTCGAGCTCATGAACAAGAACAACGAGCTGCACCAATCTGAATAATTGCCAGGGGAATCTATATGCAGATTAAACAAAGCTGGAGCTCTTGGGGCGCAAACCTTACCCATAGCAGTGGAACAAGAGTCTTCTTGCCGCTAACTGAGCGGTCGTGAATGAATGATAGAGGTAACAAGAGGTAGAAATGCACAAATATATATCCGATGAACGAGATAGCCTTGCGAAGGTATGGCGGTCATGCACTAAGAGTGTATCAGGACTCGTTCCAGAGACCTAATGAGGGGGAAATACTGTGAACACAAGCTGTAACTACGACATATTAATGAATTTTCCAGTAGAATCGCAACGAGAGCCTACGATAAGTTCCCTGAAGAAATGGTGAGATATGATTACTGAAGGGCTGGACCTAGTTACTCACGGAATTCCTATCGAAAACGAAAGTGGGTTGATTAGTCCAGCCTTGATGTATTTGTACGCTATATGAGATACAAAAATGAGCTGGATTGACAAACGCTGAACATGATAAACGCACTTCCAACGACAGTCAGAGCTTCATGGACGGTGTTCATCGCGCTATCATGGAATCTCAGAAAGGTCACTGTCGCAAATGAGGGGCGGGAAATGTCACAATAAAAGAGCCACCTGGAAGGAGACGTTAGTAAACATGTCAGAGTGCATGGCTTTGACTTGCGAGAATCTTCCCGGGAGGAGCATCTTCGGGATAGCTTGAGCATATCACGGTCAATCGAAGAAGTGACGGGGAAAACATGATGCTCACTGTACGTAGTAAATGAATCTGTTTGAGCGGTGAGCATGTATAGTGAGTTTGCCAGTTCAGTAGATATATTCGGTAAAATACTCACGTTTGCATGCATGTAAGACCATAGAGTGCGGTCGACAACACCGAGCCAAAGTAGTACGAGCCATGTAGCGGTCCGAGTGGCAGAAGAATTGGTGCTTGCGACATGAATGGAGGCGTGGCACTCAGGAAACGGTACTACGATCATGCTCCACGGCAGCAGTCTTCTTATAATACCACTCAATTGGCGAATGTGCCAAACGTTTGTGCTCCGATGATCACGCGAGCGGAGCACGAAACAGAAAATGACAGAAAATGGGTACATGTTACACACTGAAGTGCAGAGTAGGCGGTCAGATGTCAAGCCACTTACGAAATCCTTCACTGCCCCTGGCTGCGCGTTTGCACCAGAATATTATACGGTAAGTACTATAGTATGCAGTTGGGCTAGTATTGTGGAACCTGTGAAGGGTCCGACCGGCCGGGGCGAGGCCTTCAAAGCCTAGCACCGACCGCATGTAATGTCCAACAAAAGGCGACCGCCTTACAGGACAATAAACGAGGAATTATAAATAAATAAAAAGCCTAGCACCTTATCTTTCACTATGCCATCGTTTAATCATATCTGCAGCGTTGCACATACTACCCGGCTGTTAGCGTCAACCCACCGCTAGTATTATGAACTTTCTGCTCTGAGGCAAATTTAAACGCCTTGGAGAGAGGGTGCTCGAAGAACTAGTGCATGGTATCGTGCAATAACCTTCACTTGAGCGACAACACACCTTGCTGGTAGGTCCGGTGCGTAACTCGAACTTCATGAATTTATCGGCGGATTGTCGGAAGCCTCTTTCCACCCTGACATTAAGATTGTCAGTGGCGCCCAAAGATTTTTTTAGAGTACACCACTACTCATATAGAGCTGTGCCTTGTTGCGACCCGTACCACAGGGTCGTGACTGAATTGATGTAGTGTGCAGTGCACGCATCGGTGGATTAAGCAACACCATAAAGGACTCATGACGATGTTAGAAGGATAGAACAGACTCATCAACATACTCCACCTTGAATCTCGTCATCATTCGCTGGCAGCTCGTTGCTCGACGACATTTATAAATTCCAATCAATCCATCTGTGGCGAGTGATGCCAACAGCAAAAACGAGGGAATATTGCATGTCATAAGATGTGTCAATTAACAATCCGCTCCAGGCTATAATTAGCTCCGTTGGCGCTGAAACTTATAATAGCTGTGAAATAGCCCGATTAGTTACTTTTGTCCGTGTCCTCAGGCTCCGTCAATCTGGGAGTGAAATAACTGTAAGAAAGTGATATTAATTTTTGTGCGCATGGATAGTGGAGCGTTGGTCGTTTTTTTTTGCAAGAAGCAACAGACTAGAGTGATGGGGTTTTGGAGATGAACTTGCGTAAAGGAGGTCAACGACGGCAATATGCGCGCAGGGCAGGCCAAGCGCGAGCACAATAGAGAACGAACTAATATATCCGAGTTAGTACACCAAGAGCAAAGCATGAAAGAGTGAACGTAGTCCGTCATGCGTCACACCGCATGCTATCGTCGATCCGTGGCCAGCTGATAGTGGCACGAGTTCGGTCGTCGTGGACTTCCAATATTAGCCATGTAGCAGGGTGGTTTCCATGTGAAGAACGTATACGTGTTAGCTAGGACGCGAGGAACTCACATCTTGCGTAGAAGAGATCAGGCATGTCCCCATTGGTCCAGCGTCAGCCAGATATGCGTGAATCTGGATTTGCAAACACGGCCATTTCGATAACAGTGTGTCTCATGCAGGGTTACTGTAGACGCAAGTTGTAGCAGCGGACACAGCGTGGAGGGCATTGTTGGGGGAAGCGGTTAGCTGAGGAGTGGAATGAAGAAGAAAAAAACATAAACAAATGCGCCTTGAACGATACGCACAAAAGTTATAAATAAGGACAACAGTGCCATTGCAGCCGCCCATATACTTACCCGTATTTATTTGGGATGCACGCTCTTCTTACGGGTTAGGAATTGCACCAGCAAATGAGAAAGTAGATCATGGAGATGGCGATCAAGACGTTGACCACGAAGCTGGCGACGGTAAGCAAAATGCCCAGGGTCTGTCTCGAAGCTGAGTCACTCAATTCAGCAAGTGAAATGTACACTTACCGTAAACGATTCGCTGTTAATCCGATTCGACAGAACCACATGCGTTAGTAATCTGTAATCTGTAAAGATAAATTGACTGACCATGCTTACTATTGAGCGTTTTTACAACCCGGACTGGCGTCGCAATGATCAGCATTTACTGGTGTCAACGAGTAACACGAACAGCGCCCTGCGTAGAACAACCACTGGTATTTAGAGAAACTCAGGTCACTCCCAAACAGCCCGGTAAAATCAAGCCATACCGAGCTGAACAAACCCCAACAGAACCTATAGAAGATTCGAACGAAGTACACATTACCCATGAAAGTGGAGCAAATATTCCTGGGTGATTATGGATGAAAGAGAACTGAACTGAGGGTGATAGCGTACAAATGTGGACCGGATAATAGAACAGCTCTGCGAGATGACTGCGACTGCGAGCTAAAATACATTAGCACTCGTCCCAGAAACAACGCATTTACCACGAAGCATTTCTATGCTGTATAAAGTATACCAACGACCAGCCATCCGAGTGTCATACATCCCAATGAAGAATCCATCCGAGTCAACGCTTGGTGCAGTGCAGTGAAGGCCCCAATGTGAGATATCAGGCAACACACTGGGGAAAACCCGCGTCTGAATTCGCATGATTCCGAACAGCGTGACCGAGAAGACGGCAGCGAAGCGTACAGTGGCCGAAGGTGTGAAAAAGCTGATACATGATGTGATGGATCGACTTCCATGACCAGTTTCAGCTTTGGGGCCCAGTTTCGGGCAGCCCAAGTTACATGAGTATCTATAACCGAGAAAACAAACATGTGGCGCTGTTTGTCGCGTTTGTTAGGTTCAGTAATTATTTTACTTGTTACACCGGTTTGCTTATATTTGTGCTTCCATCCTCAAGCGGTAGGGAGAGTTGACAGCGTTGGCGTTGCTGTTCTTCTCCTGATTGCTGCACGAACGAAGCGATCAGGGAGAGAAAAGTAACACTGATAAACCTTGCCAGAAAAATCAGCAAATTCAGAAAATACTCACTCCCCGACACGCCCAGAGGTGAGTAAGTGTACCCCATTTCAGAACTGGAATATGAGTCTGACATTGGCTTGGGAAGTTGCCGATGGACGTCGAATTTGATGTAAATGGATACAGGAAGAAGCAACAGTTGGATGGGAATTCCTTCTCTCTCCTGTGTATCTTAGCACGCTGCAACTGTCTCACTCCTGTGCGATGAGCGGTTGGCCCAACTCCTGTCTCGAGATGAATGTCGATCGGTCGATAGGAAGCCGGGATACCATGACAAACTACATAGATCCTTATGATTCAGATCGATACCGCGGGTGCCACCGCGGCCACGAACCATCGGAACGAATCGAGGCGAGAACGATTGGTGGATCGTCTGACAAGTTCTGTGAGCGTCATTTCAGTAACTTGAACTTTATCTGTCGTTCTAACCAATTAATCCGAAACCCGAAAGAATGGTTACGCTCGCCTTGCAGTGATATTGCTCGCGTAAGGTAAATGTCCCAAACTGGATCGCATGCGACGTTGGTGCTCATCCCATGATTGCCACAGTTTCGCATGTCAGCGGGATGCACGATCGAAAGTCCTGATGGGCCTTTTTCGGATATGACACCATTTAAGCACCGTAAAGTGCATCTTACCGATGTTTCCATTGGTCCAATCTGGCCGTTCGATACAGGGTGTTTGAAATGACATTCATCCAAAAGCAGTTTTAGCATCTATTACCGAACAATCAATCATCGGAAGGTCTCACAGAACAACCCGTTGTCAATGGTGCTGAGATGTGTAAGATCTGGATGTTCTCAAGGGAACGGTTGGGTGGCGCGGCTTGTAGATGGGTATGGTAAAGGCTTTCTTGATATTGCCCACGCTGGTAATTGAAGTACGCATGTCTATTCGCCAGTCACCTAGCAGTATTTACAGAGTCCAACGTCACACCCCTAGCTCTAGGAAGCTCGATCAAATATGAGATGATTAACATGATTTCGAATCATCCCAAAATTCCTCCCACAGTTTCATCTTGGTAACACCATCCCAATCCTTACGTCGAAACACATCTTGTCCTTGAATAATCCTCAGCTCCTTTCCTTTCATCCTTCTGTTTTTTCGATTGGGATCGCGAACATCGAGCTCATCGTCCGTGGGAGGGAGGTCTAACACGGAGGCAGATTCATGCGTTAGGGTGAGAATGGCATGTGTTCTAGAGAGTGCATGAGAGGTTGCACGAGCGAGGGGCGGAAGCGACTGGGAGGTTGTTGAAGACGATATGGGTGCGCTTCTTTGAGGGGTATGGAAATGACCAAGGAGAAGAGCTGAGAAGAGATCCCCAACGCCAGTGAAGTAGCTAGGTATAAATTCGACACAACCCGCGTAGACGGTGGACAACGGTTCTCCTTCGAGATTGTCGTCACTGATGGAAGAGGCTATGCAAACGAGATACGATCTCTCGTCAGGGGCCGACCTGATATTAGGCTCCGTAAAGGGAATAAGGTACGATGGAATCGAGGTACGGAGCCTGGCTAGCGGGACGGAAGATATGACCACATTGGGAACATGGTATACGCTGTGCAGCTTTCGCAGTGCAGTTCGCAGCGAAGGAAGATCTGTGAGGGACACCTCTGTGAGCTGTCTGACGCACCATCAATCATTGGATAGATCTGAGAATTAGAAGACATACTCGGTTTCAAACCAGTTGGGAGTGATAATGTTCGCCAGTGGCAGCATTTGACGGTATGCGGGTATGCAACTTTCTGACACATATAGCTTTCCAGCGTCGCCAAGTACGGCTAAAAAGTTGGGCTATTTGAGCGTGGATAACAAGACAAAGAGACTCACGATCAAGGAGGTATATAAGATTCGGATTGGACACTCTGAGCTTCTTTACCAGTTCGTAGACTGCACGCAATGACTCTGCATTAGGGATGTATCCTGTAAGAAGACCGTCCGGTGCAAGCACGTTGGACTGCTGCATCACGTTAAAGATACGCGCGAGTTCCTCTGCGCTCGTTTTAGTGCCTCCGAAATGACCATAACCTGTGAACAAAATCAGAAGAACTCGTATGCAAAATATCGGAACATGTGTTGACCAGTATGATTGGAATAATTGACCGTATTGACGACCTGTGAGGCGAGTCAAAGAGGATCGTATGCAAGCATCATTGCACACTTACATCAACGTCGTAGCCCATGCATTGAAGCGGAAACACCGCCGCCTTTCCACCCACATACCCAAACGTGACATGCGATTGTACGCTTAAAATTCGACCGCTAGCATTTAAAAAAAGTGAGGGCTGCTCACGCTGAGCGTCTTGATAGCGTACCTGTTGTGCATTGGCATCGGTGGATGCGCTGCGATGTCTTCCGTTCGTTCGATGGTCATTGTCCCGGAGTGTGCGAGAGTTCGGATCGTCGACCCGATTTCCGAAAGTCATATTGGGGAAGCACGTGGTCTACTTACTTCGAGCGCAAGACAATCCCAATAGTCAATGTCAGACGGCACAAGGTGCGCGCATTTCTTCATATTCAACGTTCACCGTCTTATTTAGTTACTGCAGACTCCGGCAAGCTTGGTCCGACGCGCTCGGTGCTGCAGAAGACAACTTTCGCCAGCTGCTTTCGTCGTACAACTCTGGTGATTGGAAACACGTCTCTCTTGCCACCGACACCTCGACGCCACCAAAAGGGAAAGCTAGGTTTTCGGCAAACCCAGAGTTGACCGACGCCGTTGTCCACCGCAAGACGACAAAGTCCGGCGAGAACGTGTACCGAGTCGTCCTTGACGTGCCTGCCACGGATGAAGTTGCCCTCCTTGACGCTTGGAAAGCCGTCATCACCACCCCCGAGCTCAAGCAAGAATGGGATCCCGCAGTCGAAGGCGCTCATCTCATCGAGATGTTTGACCATAGAACGCGGATATCAAAGACGCAGTTTACGCTAGGATGGCCAGCCAAGTCTGTGTACATCTTTCGTCTCTCGTACCGACACTGAATCACCCCAAACAGTCCAAGGGACGCCGTTACGATTTCTAGGTTGCACCAAGACGCCTCCACGATCATAGATGTTACGACTTCCTTACCTCGTTCCGCTGATGAACCTGCATACCTTAGGCCGTCCCCTCCTTACGTCAGATCACACGTTGAACGTACGTCTTCCTGTCGACCTCTTGGCCTGCCTCACACTCCTGCAAATTAGTGTTCACTTGGTGTATACAATACATTCAACCATCTTCTGCGACACCCGCATCTCCCTCCGACGCACTCAGAAGACGCCTTTCAATTGTCATTCCACGACTTCGCATATCGTTTTTCTGGAAACACGACCTTCGCTCCGTTTGGAATCTTGGGTCCACAACTACCGTCTGCCAACAACTTTGCACCATGGTTCTGGGACTATACAAGACCGTGAAGAAGCGTGGATGGAAAGTTCCAATGCTGGCTGGTTATGGGTATGGTGTCGGCGTCGAAAGGGTCAGATTTCAGCTCGATAGACAAGCGCTAACGGTCGAGTATATGGTACATCTTGAAGAGGAAAACGCCGAGGAAAGCAATATCAAAAATCTCGACGAGCTTCGCGAGCACAAAAGACTCACTCGATCGATCGAATTTCTTCTTCCTGCTTCTGAAGGCTGGGATGTTCAAGTTACCGCCAAAGGATCATCAGAGAGAGTCGAAAAACTCCCTTGGACGACAACTGCAAAACGTGGAAAGTCGACACCTACTCCTGGTGTGGTCAAGGCTCTTGAACTGACTATGTTTCGCATTATACATTCTTCGCTCCCTGACGTTCACTCGATCCTCAAGGTTCGTGTCGTCCTCGAACTTTCCGGCCCGTCAAGTGGGATTAGACTGAATGGTGTTCCTCAAACCATCCAAGCAGTGGAAGAACGTGATCCCGGCTCCATCTCGGTGCCTCAACAACAGCTCTTGCAAGATGCTTCAAGCGTCGCTGATGCAAGTTTCCAAACATCGTCTTCTGTAAGCTCGGTGGGGACCGTCGGGAGCGGAACGCCACAGATAAAGTCGCGCTTGGTCAAAGACGTAGGAGAGCGATCTGCAGCTGCGGAAAAGTCAATTCTGTCAAGAGTGAAACGAAGTTACATTTACTTTTCTTCGTTACTGCAAGAGCCGGAGGCTAAATGGAAACGAAGTACGTTTTGTCACGTTCGCCGACGGACCTCAAAGTGACGCCTCGATGTAGCCACAGAAGCAAGGGGCGTATCAGTTACCCAACTCGACTCGATCGATCCGACCCTTGTGGTATATCGTGCAGAGGCAACGTTTGTTGGCTTGGGACTTTGGGATCTATATGGTGCACTCGTATCCCCCGGGGCACGAGCATTCTGGGACAAGCAGTATGACGATGCGGTTCTTCTCGAAGATATTAATGAGCTCACTGAGCTTTGGCACTACAAAACGAAACCTGCATGGCCGGTTTTGTATGTTCAGATATTTGTCCTACTTGTTTGAACGCTGATACGAATGTCATATGACAGCGGTCGCGATACAGTCCTTCTAAAGACGGTCTACAAGTCCCCCACGACGATCCATGTTTTTATGTTCTCAGCAGATGACTCTTGCCTCTTTCCATCAATTCCCCCCCCAGATCCCTCCTTTATTCGAGCCCAAGTGGATTTGCTGGGTTGGGCTATCGAGGTTTTGTCGCCGTCGACGACCCAACTTACTCTACTTGAACAGTCAGACCCGAAGGGATGGAGCAATAAGGCAAGTATCCCAGCGCAAATGGTCGGTGCTGTCGCGGGTGTTGGCGAGTTCGTGATCAAGTGTGGGGGTCCGCCTGTTGTGACACGGTTGGCTGGGGCGAGGGCGCTCGAAATGCGATACGATCATGAGAAGGGTCTGTTCAGGGTTGCTTACGAAGGTTCAGATGGGAGGAGAAGCGGTTTGAACGGAGTCAATGGGGCTAGCGGGGCCACAGCAAGTGCCACTGTTGACAAGGTCTCGAGTGGAGAGGAAAACACGGCTTCCACGACGACTGAAGTTCACTCCATCGAGTGTGAGATACGATGCGATTTGGACACCTGGGCGTCATCTTTGGATATCGTCGTCGACCCCCCTCCTCGGTCCGTGACTGCCCTTCGACGGCATCGGCTCTCGTCACTTGGCGGTGGGCTCTGGTTAACGTTTACCCATGACGCCTTGTTTGCCTCCGATGAGCGTCTGCTGGCGATTGTGCGGCGTGGCCCCGTGAGTTCGGCTAGGGAGAAGGGCGTTGTGATGGTCAATGGCGCGCGCGTGACGGTGGACGTGGAAGAGCTCACTGAAAACGAGATCAAGACGCTCAGCAAACGGAAACGCGTCAAGCCTGTCCGCGTTCCCCTGGATCAACCCCCAGTGGTCACCGCCATGCACCGTCGACGTGCCGAATGGGATGCAGACCATGCTGCGGCGCCTGATACAAATCGTGAGAATACGGCAACAAGTAGTGCCGATTCTTCGAAGCCTTCGAGCCCTGAACCTCCAGAACCCAAAGATACGACTTCTTCTGCCGCTGCTTCTTGGTTATCGGCTCCCAGATTTTCCAGTCCGTTGGCCAGCTTTTGGTCCAATGCCGTGGAACAAGCGACGACCACGACGCAAAATGCGGTCGCGGCGATCTCCCCTGTCAGCGGTGCCCCGACTACGGAGGCCATCGCTCCATCGGCCTCCAAACCACCCATGCAGCACGTCGCCGAGGCGTTGCACTGGCTCCGCGAATTACAGACACATCCCGAAGAGGGTTGGTCGCTTGTCAGCGACAAAGGATTTGCAGTCAAACGCCAAATCTTTCCCGAGATCTCTTCTCTCATACCCGTCCACAAAGGCGAAAAAGTCATCGAGGGTGTGTCAGCTGAAGAAGTCTCGTCTATCGTCACCTCATACGACTGTCGCAAAGCATGGGACGACCGATTTGCGTCTGCCGTCGTTCTGGAGCAGTTCGGAGCCAAATGCCACACGGCGTTTGTTACTTCTAAGGGTGGATTCCCCTTTAGAGACAGAGGCTTCCTCGTCGGGTCCATGTTGGCGAGGACCAAACTTCCACAGCCAGCAGGATTGGACAGGGAGGTTAGCGTTGGGAACACGGCAAATGAACCAGGGTCACAGGAAACACGAGTTATCATATTCTGCGTCACTGCTTCTTTTCATCCCGATTCTGCGACATCGTTCAGCCCGGGCAAGTACAACCCGTATACTTATCCCCTCGGACGGGTGTTCATCGACGGGTGGGTCCTCGAGACGCTCGATCCTTATACGAAGGAGAATTATGCGATCCCTTCGACGAGAGTCGCGAGAGTCGTCGCAGTTGATCACGCTGGAAACATCCCGGCAACGGTGAACTCGATGTTGAACGCTGGACTAGCGAGGGCTGTCGGCGCTGTGGAAACATATATCAAGGGGACGTCGCCACTGCCCTTTGTGAGGCTACCGACGGCAGGGTTGGTCTTGTCAGAGCACAAGCCTACAGGCACCACGTTGGAAATACCCGTATCCGTCGACTTCTGCAGGTCGTCGGCAACATGGAAAGTCAAAAGGAAGGACGAACAAAGGACGCTGGTTACAAGTCAATACGATCCCTCTGAGAAGGCCTATACTGGGACAATTCTCTTGACGGCGTCGACGAACGGGGCCAAATCCACTACCAATTTGACCAGGGTCGACGAATCGACTTCAAGGGCAAGCAAAGTGGATATTAATATGCCGGGCAATACGTCCGATGGACGAGTCTCAGACCTCTCCCCACCGCCGCCGGCATTAGGTCGTCGCAGAGCTTCGTCAGCGTCTGTACGTTCACCCTCCACCGAGCAGCCCAAATCTTCTTCCGCATTCACTATCAAGGGCGAACTGAAACACAGTACGGATCTCATCGTTGCTGAGGTGGTCGTCGACACGAAACTTTATCCACGGGGATATGATGTCGCGATTACATCGACAGCGCGAGAAGCTACGAAATTTATTGCGCTCGCGCCGTCGCCCGATGCAGGCTCGGGCACCACACCTACCTCGAACACGAGCGTCCTTCCGATCTCGACGAGTGTATATACTGTGCCTGCATCCCCTCTGCACTCTGCGGGACTGAACGCAGACCGACCACCGCGCCACCTGCTGCGGTTGATGTTGCCCACGGCGCAGTATCAGATATCCAACGTTCAAGATCCGTTGACTGGTGAGACGCGGGGTAGTTTGCCGAAGCCACAATGGTATCTGGATTTGCAAGACAAAGGGTTCATTGTACAAGTAAACATTCGGCCCCTTGGTGGTGCCTTCGGGAGCGTCGACAAGATTGTTAGCGGGAATTCTGCGAAGAAGAACGGCGGTAACATCACCGTGCGGGTAGGCGGCATGATCGCTGCCGTTGCCAGCGAGAAAGAGTCTCTGACTGCGCTCGGACGGGATGAACTGCAAGATGACCGGGTGTCGAGGATGCTACTCTTGCAGAGGTAAGCACGCTAATGCTGGTCGTATTACTTGTGTTATTTTATGCTGATGCCCGCGGTTGTGATCCCCGTACCAGGTCTGGTGAAGATGGAGACGCATTCCCTGATGAACTTGTGGTCGCGCTTGGCCGTGCGGACCATATGTTGGACGACACCGTCGTCGTTCCGGCTGTCCATACGGGAGATGAGACGAAAACCTCGGAAGCGAGTAGTTTACAGCAGGAGGCTCTTGATAAATCACCTACCGCGGTCAGTGAATTCCCGAACTTCTCATGACCCGATTGATTCTTATCGTTTATTATGACAGGACTCTTCCGAGAATGGAAGCGCTGTACAAACGCCTTCTCCTACCACTGCCTCAGCAGGTCTTCTAGGTTTTCTGAATGGCTATCCCTTTACCCGGTGGACGACCTCTACTAAAAACAATGTTCATGCACAGGTTCGACCGCCGTCACTTACATCCTCCCGTCGGTCCTCTGGCAGTGTCCCAACACTGCCTGGCGGACTTGGTGAGGATGAAACACGGAAGACAGAGGCCGAACCGACGATAACAGTCGCGACAACCGTGCCGACATCGGCACGTCCTAAGACGTACTCGTTATCGATCCTCGTCGTCGTCGCACTCATTGCGTTTCTGATTGGTTCACTGCTGCGGTCACTCCTCTCTCCCGCCGATTTTATTTATGTTGTGACAGACCTCAAGGACGCGGAAGACGTGAGCACTGGATGGCGCGAGATTCGAAGGCTGGTCGAAATTAAATATATCGTCGGGGGGTGGGACTTTCAGATTGCTGTCGTTCGAAGGCATTGATGTGACAGGGTTTCCGTCGGATGCAAGGCGCTAGACCATGTACTGACTCTTTTTCGTCTCTTTGTTCTATTTTTCCTCCTTGAACTTTTTCCATACTGGTATGATAGACGCACGCAAATTTGTACAACATCATACTCCAGTGAGTACATAATAGCATCCCTCAGGGTATCAATTGTGCCATCGGCATGTTTGAAACGTCGGATCCCTTGATTGGGGACGCCCGGTTCGACACACGAAACCGAACAGAGAACTAGGAAAATATGTTAGAAACCTGTCGTTGATTGGCCACGACTCCGCACCTTTGAAACATGTAAGTAGTGCCGCATCACGGAAACGGCCATTACTGAAATGGTTTAGCCTACGATGTAGTACCGCTTTTGGAAGGTTCTTTCCTAGAAGAGGCAAACGTTATGGTGGCATGCGGTAAGCGGGGGTTTTTTTTTTTTTTTTTCAGGATCACTACATAGACGACAGCGTTTCGCCCATGTGCCTTTTGGCCAATCATCGCACTGGCCCGCGCGCGAACCTGGGTCACGGTTTGCATACACCCTCACCAGAAATAATACTGTTTAGATGCGACCACAGCTCTGCAACGAGTGCCAGTGGGGTGTGGCCCCGTTCACGGACGTCGAACAACTAACTATTGGCAGAATGGGGCAGGAGATGGCGTGAAGCCGTTGCTGAACTGTCCTTTACTCTACGGACCGGACTGGCCTGTAACGGAAGTCGTCGGTAGCGTTGCTCCTAAGGTTGTAACGAGTTGCTCATTCACTCCTTTAGCATTACATCCAATGCCCCGCGATGCGATTTTTGTCGCGATCGTTGCAAGTATGCGATAGGTTATCAACGGGTGATGACGTTTTGCCAACCTGCGTTGCCCTAAACTCGATGCATGATAGAAATAATTTCACGGTAAGAAAACGTGCTTCATGTTTATGTGTCAGGGACAAAGAACCCGGTAGGATCTCACCCAGGGTCCAGACCAAAGTGGGGAGCTCTAAGATCTGAGGGAGGGGGCATGTACACGAGGCCAGGCTTGGGATAGCAGGGTTTCGAGCGCATAATCGGATCAAGGGTTTCATTTTTGGATTCGGTGACACGGCGTGAGCCATGTGGATTCTGAAACAGCATGCTCTGGCAAGGTTACCTCACCAGATCCCTGACGTTTAGGCTCAGCGCTGACTCGTGCGTTCCTCGTTGGATCGCACGGTGGGCACGGAAGTCGTCGATCTACATCTAGCGTGCCGCAGTAGGGCTTTGAGCGGTAGGCTCAAATGACGACGTTAGTCATTGGCCCTTCGAATTCATGAACATAAATCCGTGCCTGGCTTTGACGTTCGTCAAGGGATTCATAAACGCAACAGTTCGAATCTTCTCCAGGGCGCCCGTGATCCCACTTCTCTCACTTCCCGCAGCTATTCTCGAGGTTACTCCGAGATCGTAGCCGTTTCGTGAAATCCTGACTGGGCGAACAGACTGGCTCAGCTCCGCACCTGTTCGAGCCATCTGAAAAGAGAGATATTGTCCCACGAGCCATGTTGGATGACCAGCCATACGAATGGCTGGTCTTGGGTCCACCGGCAGACCCACCCATTTATCAAGCTACCTGGTTTTCTGCAGGTAAGTCTTATATTCAGTTATGATTGTAGTGTGCATGGAGTGGACTTGTTTTCTCGAAGGAGCTGCCATGGCGCTGGTTGCTTGGGATAGTATTCTCACTCTAGGGGATGAGATCGATCATATATGGTCGTAAGTCATCACAAAGACGACGAAGGGGCTGACATAAATATAACTTGGCCAGACGACCCGGCCGGCTACATATAAAGGTTTTGTATCTCTTCGCGAGGTGGTTTGGATTGTTGAACCTCATGTACGACGTGTTTCCAATTCGAAAAATTTGCTCCAGTATGTTGATTCATTTCCAGTGGTATTCAGCTTTGGCATCATTTCATCGTAAAAATTTCTCCTGTCCCCATGCAGGTTTGTGGAGGGTACTTCGTATTCGAAGGGATCACGTTTCAAGCCCTGGAGTTGACCCTGGATGCAGTTCTATTTCTTCGAAGTAAGTGCGGTGAGGTATCGCGCATTCCAAATCTCAAGTCTTATGCCACCAGTCCATGCGGTGTATGGGCGACGTTCTCGATGCGTCGCATTCGCGTTTATGGTCATAGTCGCCGAGTTGTTGACGGGTGTCATCATTCAATCACTCTCAGTCCCACAGTCTGTCGTCGATTCCAACTGTATATTGCTTGAGACACCGGCAGCAACAGTGTGTATAGCGATCGCCGTGATGCTTTCGCAGGGTGTGTTATTTTTTCTGACACATCGTGGAAAACCCGTGCGTCCAGCGGCTGGACGCAGCAAAATTACCGCCGTTGTCATGCGAGATGGGATACTCGTGTTTGCAGTCATTGCTAGTGGGTCTAGTCCGTCGTTGCTTCAATCCACTGACGGTCAATGACCTTCCCCAGGCATTATAACCATGTGTACCATTTATCTTTTATTTAACTGTGTTGTTATAAACGTATTCTTGCCGTAAGTGTTCGCTGCTTGGCAGGTGTGCCCCATTTTAGCTTCGTTCCCTTTGTAGATGGCTGTCGTTGGCACCCTCCATCCTGGTACGTAACTGCCTTGCATTTCGGTGTGGTATAGTAGTATCTGAAACACATGCAAGACCCCTCGGTTAATCCTGAATATGCGAATGGCCGCCGTCGAGCCAGCGGAGTCGAGATTAGATATCACAACACAAATTGAAATGGACATGCTAAGTGATTATTATGATGTGCCGTCTATAGGCACATATGGTGCAGATGGGATAGATGAGGTGTCCAGAGACGTTCCATGAACACTTACTAGTCTGACGTATTTTAAATATGTTGTATGTATGGAGTATCATACGTACTGTAAAGGCTGCAGGCGCCACGTATTTGGATGATACAATCTTCCAGGGTATGACTCCTGGTAAGTAGTTTTGTCTTTCGGGCACTTGAAGTGATCACTGAACATGCAGAGCTTTAACCGGCGGTATTGATCATCTTGTATGGTACCTGTTCAGATCAGACCCGAGAGTCCACCAAAAAAAACCATGCTACATCGCTTTGTGCTAAATCCGTTATTGTAGTGTCTAACAGTAATCGACTCGGTTGATGGGACGACCTGAATGTCTTGGGTGACGGTGAGCTCATCCGAGTCTTGACCATCGTGCCTGCCGTCATGGATACAAGTACATACCGGCTCGATCTTTTGGCCACCCTCAAACGTGGTTGATAATCGCGTCCAAGGCAAAGGCCCTTGCTGGGCAGTTTTGCGAGCGGTCAATGTATGTTTCTAACCAGGTAGCTCTATTGCTTGGTTCCTGGCTTCGACGCCGATGAGGTCAATATCCCCTTTGACACGTGATTCAGTGAGCCTTTCTAAACTCATGCCCGGTGGTGTCCGCTTACCTTCCCCATAGGAAGCGTCGTATCATGCCATTGATTATTTTGATTACAGCACTTGGCATACCTTGTGCCCTTGTCAGGAATTGGGTCATTCGGAGTCCATCGGTGAAAGACCATATGGACGGTCGGCAAGGTACAAACTCGGGTGAACGGCGGCACCGGATAAATACATATGCCTGGGGATGGTCAGAGCATGTCTAAAACAAGAGAGTGGTGCTATTTGCTCACTTGAAAGTGCCTGAACCTGGCATAGGCAACTTGATGATGCAATCCATATTGAGGGCATTGTGGAAGGCCAGGATTTAAAAAATCTATTGGAAGGGGGTCTGACCCCTTCCACAGATTAACATTTATTGGAGGGTGGTCGATTTCATGTCCATTCTGTGTAGCTTCTGCATCTCAGCACAGCTTCCTTTCTGGCCAAAATTTAATCTACTCTGTTGCATTTTTTCCTGTGGAAAGTCATCCACTATTTCAGTTTTTTCTAGGTTGGACTTTGCTCCGGGAGGCAATGCACCAGGTACGGAGGAAGGCCTTACTTATTGTTCGTGTTCAGCCAACAATCATCAGCGATCACTATCGAAACACACGTGGTTGTGCAAACTCACACACCGCATAACTTGCACTCCTACTCGCAGTGAGCTAAACCATCGAAGACTTCGTGTATGCTCTTATAATGCAAAAGTACGCTGTGGGATGGTGAAGTGGGGGCTGGCTAAGAACTGCTGGCGTCGTTCGGGGTTACTGGCAGGTGAACCTGGACGATATCCAGGGTAACGATGAGATTGTCCTAGGCAGGTGGCCAGCTATCGTTGATACAGGCGCCGCCCTCATCGTCGATCCTCGCCAAGCGGTTATGCTACTGCATGGAGAACTAGTGGCGGCTCGACCGCAGACATCTTCGAAAGTTTTTATACCTGTAAAATCTCGATTGGAATTTGATTTTTATATTGACGTAGATCGTCTACTTGTAGTCGCATGCGACGAATTTCCAAGCACCAGCTTTGGCTTTGGCGGTACATCTTTCTCGATCTATCGTGCGAATCTCGAGCTTGGAGCTGTTGCGGACGACCCGACTGAATGTCTTAGTAGATGACGTTTGAGGCAAGAGCAAGTGGTATTGGAAAGGGCGTATTGCCAGTGTGGGAAATGGAATGCAGGCTGCCAGTGCGAACACGACGACAACGTGACATTGCACATTCCTCCAAAAACCCACCTAGAGAAACACGCTGCGCCGCACGTCGATACGCAGCCAAATCTGCTGTGATGTCCGGCAGTACCGATGAGAGTAAGTTGCCCCATCTGGATGGTTATGCTGGATCACTGTCTCGCCTAATGGCTCCCATGTTGGTCCTCCAGCATACCTTAAATTTACACGGATAGGCACACACTGGTGCGGGCGGGAGTCATTGAAGAATCTCTTTGTATTGTATGTATCAAGCTCGGGACTTATCCAGCACGACGATCTGATCATGGTGATCGCACTGAACGACTGTTTGTCCGCCCCAGCGGAGATTCATACAGTTCCAGGCTAAGTGGGATATGGGAGACGGATGAGAGCGAGGTTCAAGTGTGTGATCCCGATGACGACGATGCAACTTGGGTAGGGATGAGCAAACAATTGTAATTTGACCACATCATTGACAGCATGTTCGCCCATTTACTAGGTTGACTTTCTGGTTTCCTCGCACATGACCTCTGCTGTCCTCAGTAATTTTGCCTTCCCTGGGACAACTGTGGAATATGATCTCGTTGACCAACTCACCCTATTTTTCCAACGGTTCTCCAGGGGAGAGCCGGAAGAAGCCACCTATGGTAAGGCACATGCACATGGGATGTCGCAAACAACTCCGAGCTGATACATGTTACTTGACATCTTCCATAATGTTCCATTCTTAAAGTCTTCTTCCTTGGAATCAACGATTGTGGAGGCATTTCGGGGGAAGATCTTTCCTCGCTAGTCAACGTCGTGTTTGATGCTATCCGCCGATTATACATCGATGCCGGTGCCCGGAATTTTATCCTTGTAGATGTCCCTCCTACCGATCGATCCCCTGCGGGTGAGTAATTGTTTCGCATCATGATCGAGGGAAAAGATCCTTAGTGGCATTACTCAGCAGCGGGAACTACCCTGGACCTCGCGAGCCGCATCAAGGAGTGGAACAACTCGCTCGTAACTCATGCCTCGGATTTCGTTTCCAGCGGCCCAGAGACAACGATGCTGGTCTTTTCGTCGCACAAGGTGCTTTCAGAGATCCTTGACGACCCCAGTGCACAAGGTTTTGCCGAAAGTGCAAGAAGCGTGGTAGGACAAGGTATTTGGCGGGACAGCCTACATTTGACGCGGGCAGTGCATGCGATAATTGCCAGCCGTATCTCGAGTGCATTGGGATTCTGATTGTTACGTTGATTTTCTGGCGTATGTACCATGTAAACCTGTTGTGGGATACAGATAGGTTTCGAGACCTACCGCTCAGGCAAGCTGCGCAAATTGCACTTATGAACCATCGAGATCGAACATAGTATAGAAGTTTGGGAGGAAGAAAGTGCCAACAAGCCAGACTCCTGATTACACTAGGTATTCAGTGCCGCGATGCAAACCACAAAATGAAATACTAACCACCCTTCAGGTTTTGTCATCCTCAGAGAAAACATCACTAAAGCAATCGCATGCTTTGAGCTCGCATTACCATAATTCTCCGCGGGACGACGGATCTTGCTATAAAAAAACGGCACGTGAACTCAATGTAATGTATCAATGGCGGGTGCAGTGCACAGCAAGCGCATCCAACGCCGCTCTACGAGCTCTAGCACTCACTGGCATAGACCGTTTAGTGATTTAAACGAAGATACCAGTTCTTTATATACGGGCTGTACGCAAAATAAATAGCGAGGCGACGTATGCTGCAAGAGCGAAACGCATTCCATGGCAGAAGTCCAGTAGCTTTGTACGAGTCACCTGACCATGACGCGTAGGTGGTGTCGGACTTTATTTCGCGCACTGGACACCTTCCACAAACGCAGTGGACAAGATCATACATATTGTCCACGCTCCTACTAGGTTATTACAACAATCAGATTCCCCTCAAGGCTGATCTTCATTCACACAGCTTGCACCGTCATCTGGTACGATAAATACCCTCCCAACCCCTGTCTTTGATCTGTACGTTTCATCTTCTCTATTGTGCGCTCACTCGCATGTCCCATACTCATGACAACCACTCTGGCTCCACTCAGACTTCTGGGAGCACTGTTCCCAGTGACCCACCCCACCTTCCCCAATGCAAAGTTACCACCGAAGCAACCCCTGCTAAGAAGAAATTCGGCACAGACTTGACCTACACTTCTAGAGTGTTGGACTTTGAGCAAGTTCGCACCCAATTATCCAGAGAGATGGATGGTCGCTGGGTTGGCCCAATGCCCGTCGAACAAATTTTCACTGAATTCCTTCGTCCTGCCAACGGATTACCGGATTTGCCACACATACCCGAGGACCCATTCAAGGATGTTCCGCCAAAAGGTGTCGAGGCTGCACGCTATACCCCATTTGTAAGTATCCAATTTACTCCTTGTGCCAGTCGTATAAGAACGAGTTTGTGTTCAGATCACCGCGATCGAGGGATGGATGCCACATTTGAAGGCTGTCAACACAAGCACGAAGGGGGACGCGGTGAACAAGCTGAGGCTGAAGACAGACATTTCGATCTACCAGCCCGTCGAGGGTGCCCAAATCCCTGACAGGACCGACTTCGCGCAAATGGAACTCTGGATCGAGTTCAAAAGGAAAACCGAAGGTGTGGCATTCGAGGATCCAAAAAATCTAGGGTCAGATGGGGAACATCCGTCGACGCCTGAGGACGTTCTGTTTACGCCTGGCACACAGGACGGAATCCATGCCCGCGGACAACTGGCACACTACGCTGGCGCGATGGACAGCAAACAATTCCGAAACTTTTCATTTTCGATCTTGATTGAAGGCAACAACGCGCGGTTTCTCCGATGGGACACTTCTGGTACGATCGTGTCTGCCGCGTTCAACTACCGCGAGAATCCCCGGTTGATGGCTGAATTTTTGTGGCGATTCGACCACCTCTCTGCAAAGGAACGTGGACACGACACGTCCGTCGAACCAGCAGAGCTTCCAGCCGAAGTCGAGGCACGGATCAGGAAGAAGTTGAACGTGGAGGATGGCATTCCGCTATACAGATATTCGGTGCCCGGTTTGATCGAGAGAGGTTATGCTTGCGGTCCTTGGCTGCCCACTCATAATCGTTCTATCATCAGTCGGCGTACTCGCAGTTCACCTCTCATTTGGATACCAGCTGGGGACGCCGGTGGATGCACTGCCGATGGACAATCATCCAGCAAGGAAGCCGGAAACTCTGCCACTGATGAGGAGGGCGTGACGAAGAAAGAGCCATGGGATGAAGAAACGATGATCTATATGAAAGATACCTGGCAATCCCTGTCGGACCTGCCCAGTGTTGTTGTCCTGCCCGAGCGCGAGGTATATGCAACCCTTCACGAGCACAGAACGCCGAACATCCCCGAATATGTCGAGGGTGGTGATATCGATGGTGGTAGGACGAGAACGCAGAAATTTGCGAATGTGCCATGGCTGGGTATGAAGGTGAGGATTACTGCACATCAACATTATCGACTTGTTCATGCAGTCATCGGGCGTGCACTGATCAAGTTTGATTGCACGAAGCAGCTTGTTACCGCTGTTTTGGACGCGTTGAAAGGTGCGTTTATTCTGATCTGCACATGAACTACATGCTAAGATTGAAATTCGAAGCGCACTCGCATGCATACAAGAATGCGAAGATTTTGCACTGCGACATCAGTGTAGGAAATATCATTTTGATGGACAAGGGAAGGGGGTTGTTGATTGACTGGGAGATGGCGAAGAAGGTCGACGAGACTGGCAGCAGGCGACCAGATCGCACGGTGGGTCGCTCACAACGTTGTTTTTCCGTGTGCTAATCACCGCAAACCTGGGCAGGGAACGTGGCAATTTATGTCTGCACAATTATTGAGGAATATTGAGGAATCCTGGGAAGTTGCACGCGTTCGAGGACGATCTCGAATCTTTCTTGCATGTTCTTGGATGGACGACTCTGCGTTATGTTCCGGCCATCGATAAATATCTACCCGGAATTCGTGGAGCAGACATGGGAGCATTTGACGAGCATCACCAGGAGGATGGATATGGCGAGCATGGTGGATCCCGCAAATGTAATGTCTTGTGCTCAGGACAATATCCATCCGAGTCGAAGTGGTTTCAACCTCACAAGCCGACGCCACTCTGGGATATTCTTACAGACTTGAGCGCGCCATTCAAGTCGCTTTATAGTACCAAGCCACCCACGGATGAAGATCAAAGGAAGACAAGGCTGCCGCTTGACGTCTCCGACTGGAACTTGGTTCATGTTGCTGTCGCGGTTCAAGAATATGATGAAAACATGAAATGTCTGAAATCATCCAGTTGGTTCATCGAGCAAATGAGCAATGCCTTGGACAACCAGGAGTGGCCTACGGATGATAAAGCGGAATTCCTACCTACTGTTTACCTTGGTGAAACGGAGTTCCAGAATAAGCTGAAGGATAACTGTCTTCGAGATTCACAGGGGGTCTTGGAAAGCGCAAAGGGAATCCAAGGGAGCGCGAAGCGTCCGGCGGGCCCGAACCCAGACTCGGAGCGGCCTTCAAAACGTCTTCGTAGTACCCTCGCTGTTTCTGAACCACATTCCTGATTGTATTTTTAGTGATTGTACTGGACTTGTATATTATATGGTACTAGGAACGGCGCATGATAGACCTTGTACTCGATCGATCCATAACGGCGGGTGGGCTCTGAGTCACAATGAGAAGTGAGAAAAAGACTTGATGAAATACTGGTATTGAAGATTAAGATTTGAAAGCAACTACCGATTGTAAGGATGGGACCGTCGGGACTCTCCGAGTCCGGACCAGATAATTTAACGGGTTAAACTGGACGATGGGTGAAACCGGCTACTAGTAGGCCACAAGACGCAGCCCAGCGAATGTTCTCGGGTAACGGAATGACCGCGTTCGATCCACTAGACAATCTAACCCAGCTGGACTGTTCAGAATTCGCGTGGTCCAGACCCAGTGTCGAGTCTGGATGGACCGTCCCATCTCCCCTGGCCACATGGAGCGCGATCTTTCTGAAATTCCAAGAAACCGGACCCCTTGACTTTCTGGCTTAGCTGAAGAGACCGTACCTCAATTGACCCGCATGAAGTTATCGCCAGCCAGACATCTCTCTTTTTTTTTTTTTTTACAAGCGCCTCTTAAAAGAAAGAGGGATCCGGTAGCAACTGGCAAGCCTAATCCTACTCAGGATGAACGCTAAGGCGGGGGCCGTGAGGTCCCCCCCGGTCGAGGAAGAAAATGCGTTTATGCACGCCTTGCGTAAGCAAGGCAGTGTGGGACTCCGAACTACCAGCGTTCCCCGGTTGCGGCAGGGGGACTTGGCAGAGCTATACCCACTAAAACCTCGGGGTTGGTAACCCAATTAGGGGGTAGGGAGTACGGGTCGTGTAGGGTACGCAGCCAGGTGTGTAGTACACGGTTTGCTGAGGACGGTTTCCGGTCGCTTTTTGCTAGCCTTCGGTCAATGTCAAGTCGCGTCGTGATGAGGTTTAGCCAGCGGGTTCGAATGGCCCGTGGCGTGTGTGTGACGCCCCCTATGATCCTTTCACATCGGAGGACCCAAATGAGGAGCCAGACATATCTCGAGAACAACATTGGCAGGAAGGGATCTTCCTCAATGGCTGCGACTGTGGACCGTGCATACGCGGTGCACGTGACAAACGCGTCTTGTTCTCGATGACGATGTTGCTCGAAATTGCTCCAGCGAGTGAAGCAAGGCCCATTCTGACATGTGCGCCCTCCTTGATGCCCTTTCACATATCCTACACTGGTTTTGCCCTCATCTCTCGTTATCTCCGGCCCAGACCTGCGCCTCCTTCGTTGGCAGCGTTGGGTACACAAATATCTAGTAGTACGGCGACCTTGGTGGTGAGCTCGTCGTCGACATCCATACTGAGCGAGTCGAAGGGCAGTCTCGCGATGTTTTCATCCACCACCCCCGTCGGGACTTCACTCCCCGAAATCGCGTGCGGAGAGCAGACGACGCAGTGTTGCAACGAAGCAACCGATCAAGTGGACCAAGTCACTGCTACACCGCTCGCGGCAGAGGCGTCCATGGAAACGGACTCAGAGACACAGCCCGCTGTGGCCGCGCCGCTCGAAAACGCGTCTCGACCGAGCCGTAACAACTCTTCTGCGACAGTCAGACATCATTGCAAACACCTGCTCTGCACATAGAAACCGTCACCAAAGTCCTCACCACCAAGAACATCGTGCAGGACGGGTACCTGCGAGGTAGGTCCCAAAGATGTTAGCGGTACCGGTGTCGATGGTGGCAGGGATGTTGTACAGGTCTGACCATCCCCCACGATATCGTTTATGGTCACTTGCCAGGAATCCTGAGGGGCGAAGTGATAGTGGGTCAAACATGGGTCAAACATGCCAGCCAACTTCTTTGGTGAGAGGCAGTATAGGTGAATTCCCCAGTGTAGAGTGAGTTCGTTCCACAGAGGTACAACTCTTATCCGGAGGACAACAACGAGAAGGAAAACACAGGATTTGTCACCTGATTTTCGGCAAAGAGTGTCCAAAAGACTGGTATGGGTCCATCAAGCTTAGAATCCAGGGATCCCATCCCCACAATGCCGTCTGAAATGAACTTGGGAAATTGCAGCTCCTCGGAATAGACAATTGCGCCTGATTAGCTGTCATCGATCATTGATCCGGATCATAGATAAATCACATACTAGTAGGACGTACGGTCAGGCCAGCGAGAGACAAAATATCGGCATATTTATCACCCCAGTCCATAGAATTGTCCTCACTTGAAATCCAATGGTTTATCCAGATCACGCGGAGCTGTGGAGAGATCTGGATTCCATAGAACGTGACATCTACAAGTTAAACCACACCAAACAGGTGATAGCACAAAATCGCTATTTTTTATGAAGTTTGAGCGAATAAATTTGTATTCGTATGAGATGTGACGCCCACCTAGGAACAGTATCAAAAATCGCTGTGTACAGAAGAAGATAGGTTTGGCGAGGAACGATGCAAAAGCTACTCATCATCATAAATTTTGGGGGGCATACCAACCGAAGCAGGGCCCTACCAACAGACGCTGCTACTAAAATCGGTCAAGCGGTATACATTGTTCCTCTGATTTTAGTGGAAGCGTGCTTTGAACTCGCCATAATTCTCCGCGGGACGACGGATCTTGCAATAAAGAAAACGGCACGTCACTGAACTGCACATATGTAATGATCAATGGCGGGTGCACAGCAAACGTAACTAGCGCCGCTCTGCGAGGTCTAGCATTCGCCGGCATAGACCACTTAGTGATTTAAACGGCGATGCCAGTTCTTTATATACGGACCGTACGCAAAATAAATAGTGAGGCGGCGTATGCTGCAAGAGCGAAATGCGTTCCATGGCAGAAGTCCAGTAGCTTTGTACGAGTCACCTGACCAGGACGCGTAGGTGGTGTCGGACTTTATTTCGCGACTGGACACCTTCCACAAACGCGGTGGACAAGATCATACATATTGTCCACGCTCCTACTAGGCTAGTACAACAATCAGATTTTCCTCAAGGCTGATCTTCGTTCACACAGCTTCCACAATCATCTGGTACGATAAATACCTCCCAACCCCCATCTTTGATCTGTACGTTTCAACTTCTCTATTGTGCACTCACTCGCATGTCCCATACTCACGACAGCCACTCTGGCTCCGCTCAGACTTCTGGGAGCACTGTTCCCAGTGACCCACCCCGCCTTCCCCAATGCAAAGTTACCACCGAAGCAACCCCGGCTAAGAAGAAATTCGGCACAGACTTGACCTACTCTTCCAGAGTGTTGGACTTTGAGCAAGTTCGCGCCCAATTAGCCAGAGAGATGGACGGTCACTGGGTCGGCCCAATGCCCGTCGAACAAATTTTCACTGAATTCCTTCGTCCTGCCAACGGATTACCGGATTTGCCACACATACCCGAGGACCCATTCAAGGATGTTCCGTCGAAAGGTGTCGAGGCTGCACGCTATACCCCATTTGTAAGTATCCGACTTACTCCTTGCGCCGGTCGTATAAGAATGAACTTGTGTTCAGATTACCGCGATCGAGGGATGGATGCCACATTTGAAGGCTGTCAACACGAGCACGAAGGGGGACGCGGTGAACAAGCTGAGGCTGAAGACAGACATTTCGATCTACCAGCCCGTCGAGGGTGTCCAAGTCCCTGACAGGACCGACTTCGCGCAAATGGAACTCTGGATCGAGTTCAAAAGGAAAACCGAAGGTGTGGCATTCGAGGATCCAAAACGTCTAGGATCGGATGGGGAACATCTGTCGACGCCTGAGGACGCTCCGTTTACGCCTGGCACACAGGACGGAATCCATGCCCGCGGACAACTGGCGCACTATGCCGGCGCGATGGACAGCAAACAATTTCGAAACTTTTCGTTTTCGATCTTGATTGAAGGCAACGACGCGCGATTTCTCCGATGGGACACTTCTGGTACGATCGTGTCTGCCGCGTTCGACTACCGCGAGAATCCCCGGTTGATGGCTGAATTTTTGTGGCGGTTCGACCACCTCTCTGCGAAGGAACGTGGACACGACACGTCCGTCGAACCAGCAGAGCTCCCAGCCGAAGTCGAGGCACGGATCAGGAAGAAGTTGAACGTGGAGGATGGCGTTCCGTTATATAGATATTCGGTGCCCGGTTTGATCGAGAGAGGTTATGCTTGCGGTCCTCGGCTGTCCACTCATAAACGATCTATCATCAGTCGGCGTACTCGCAGTTCACCACTCGTTTGGATACCAGCTGGTGACGTCGGTGGATGGGCTGCCGATGGACAATCATCCAGCAAGGAAGCCGGAAACTCGGCCACTGATGAGGAGGGCACGACGAAGAAGGAGCCATGGGATGAAGAAACGATGATCTATATGAAAGATACTTGGCGATTCCTGTCGGACCTGCCTGGTGTTGTTGTCCTGCCCGAGCGCGAGGTATATGCAACCCTTCACGAGCACAGAACGCCGAACATCCCCGAATATGTCGAGGGTGGTGATATCGATGGTGGTAGGACGAGAACGCAAGAATTTGCGAACGCGCCATGGTTGGGTATGAAGGTGAGGATTACGGCACATCAACATTATCGACTTGTTCACGCAGTCGTCGGGCGTGCGCTGATCAGGTTTGATTGCACGAAGCAGCTTGTTACCGCTGTTTTGGACGCGTTGAAAGGTGCGTTTATTCCGATCTGCACATGAACTACTTGCTGAGATTGAAATGCGAAGCGCACTCGCATGCATACGAGAATGCGAAGATTTTGCACCGCGACATCAGTGTAGGAAATATCATTTTGACGGACGAGGGAAGAGGGTTATTGATCGACTGGGAGATGGCGAAGAAGGTCGACGAGACTGGCAGCAGGCGACCAGATCGCACGGTGGGTCGCTCACAACGTTGTTTTTCCGTGTGCTAATCACCGCAAACCTGGGCAGGGGACGTGGCAATTTATGTCTGCACAATTATTGAGGAATCCTGGGAAGTTGCACGCGTTCGAGGACGATCTCGAATCTTTCTTGCATGTTCTTGGATGGACGACTCTGCGTTACGTTCCGGCCGTCGATGAATATCTACCCGAACTTCGTGGAGCAGACATGGAAGCGTTTGACGAACATCGCCAGCTGATTGGATATGGCGAGCACGGTGGATCCCGCAAATGTAATGTCTTGTGCTCAGGACAATATCCATCTGAGTCGAAGAGGTTTCAACCTCGCAAGCCGACGCCACTCTGGGACATTCTTATAGACTTGAGCGCGCCCTTCAAGTCGCTTTATAGTACCAAGCCACCGACAGACGAAGATCGCAGGAAAATCCAGCCCCCGATCGACCTCACTAATAAAAGACTGTTCTACTTGTCTGCTGCCATTGGTCAGTACGATGACGACATGGAACGTCTGAAATCATCCAGTTGGTTCATCGAGCAAATGAGCAATGCCTTGGACGACCAGGAGTGGCCTACGGATGATAAAGCGGAATTCCTCCCTATCGTTCACCCTGGTGAAACGGAGTTCCAGAATAAGCTGAAGGATAACTGTCTTCGAGATTCACAGGGGGTCTTGGAAAGCGCAAAGGGAATTCAAGGGAGCGCGAAGCGTCCGGCGAGCCCGAACCCAGACTCGGAGCGGCCTTCAAAACGTCTTCGCAGTACCTTTGCTGTTTCTGGATCCCGCTCTTGATTGTATTTTTTAGTGATTGTGTTGGACTTGTATATTATATAGTACTAGGAACGGCGCATGATAGATTTTGTACTCGATCGATTCATAACGGCGGTTGGGCTCTGCAGATCTGAGTACTCGAAACCGGCTACTAGTAGGCTACAAGACGCAGCCCAGCGAATGTTCTCGGGTAACGGAATGACCGCGTTCGATCTACTACCTGGATTAATGTAGCCAGGATCCCACAGCATATCGGGGGTAGACAATCTGACCCAGCTGGACTGTTCAGAATTCGCGTGGTCCAGACCCAGTGTCGAGTCCAGATGGACCGTCCCATCTTCCTTGGCTAACATGGAACGCGATCTTTCTGAAATTCCAAGACACCGGACCCCTTGAGTTTCTGGTCCTCATTTGACCCGCATGAAGTTATTGCCAGCCAGACATATCTTGAGAACAGCATTAACAGGAAGGGATCTTCCTGTGGCTGTGGACCGTGCATACGCGGTGCACGTGATTCGGACAAACGCGTCTTGTTTTCGATGACGATGTTGCTCGAAATTGCTCCAGCGAGTGAAGCAAGGCCTATTCCGACATGTACACCCTCCTTGATGCCCTTTCACATATCCTACACTGGTTTTGCCCCCATTTCTCGTTATCTCCGGCCCAGACCTGCGCCTCCTTCGTTGGCAGCGTTGGGCACACAAACATCTAGTAGTACGGCGACCTTGGTGGCGAGCTCGTCGTCGACGTCCATACTGAGCGAGTCGACGGGCAGTCTCGCGATGTTTTCATCCACCACCTCCATCGGGACTTCACTCCCCGAAAACGCGTGCGGAGAGCAGACGACGCAGTCTTGCAACGAAGCAATCGATCAAGTGGACCAAGTCACTGCTACGCCACTCGTGGCAGAGACTTCCATGGAAACGGACTCAGAGACACAGCCCGCTGTGGCCGCGCCGTTCGAAAACGCGTCTCGACCGAGCCGTAACATCTCTCCTGCGACGGTCAGCGTGGAACGCTTCGTTGCCGCGTTTCGGGGGAGGCAAATGTATGGACAGTCGGTAAATGTACCGACCGGGTACGGGGGGCTTGTCTTACGAGCACCGACTACATCCAAGGAAAAAGGGGAAGACGCGATGGCATCTTCGAGGCCCTTGTCAAAGAAAACTAAGCCAAGGTCAAGAAGCCGTGTGACCGCGCGTCGGTCGAAATGTGTGGGGGTGGACGTCACTGCGGATGAATTAGAGGGAGGAGATGACGAAGACCGTTGCGAAGACTCGGATGTGAACCCATTAATCCCGACAAAAAAGTTTACGCCTTGCTCCACGTTTACTTCCTTTATGCTTTGGACACCGGATAGACCCCTCGACGAAGGAAAGGATGAATATGTGCGGTCTATGGTGGAATGGACTCGCTTGGCCGCCGAGGTAAGCCTGCTCGAATATATATGCCTTGAAACTTCAATGGTAACTTGGCTCCCCGTAGATCCATTCGTATGATGAATAAGAGCAAGAATGATCCTAATCGTCAGACGTGCGAAATAGGCTGCCTTGAAGCGTCCAGATCCACTCCACCTCAGTCTTGAGTTGACTGGTTGGTTACCAACATATACCTTGCGACGCGTTGTGACCCGGATGTTTGGACTGCTCGCTCATAGGATTAAATAACCGGCAGTACTATCATGCAGGATATGTTTCGTGAATCAGATGCTACACTTGTGGTTTGATCAAAAAATTTGAGTCCCGAAAGTAACCGGGAGTTGATGTGGAAGCGATCGAATCTTGCCGATCTAATCAGTACCCGTTTGAGATGAAATCCTCTCGGTCGGACGCAATGACGATTCGGCTGTTGGCAGGCTAGTTTTGAATCATTCCAGCTTGGCGAAAGCTTAAAAACTGGTGCCAGTGTGTCCCCACCGACGTCCAACCGTCCAGTCGCTCCTTCTCTTCATTCTTTTCAAAGTATACTTTCCCATATCATATCGCTGCTTTGCTCGGATCCGCTAATGATTGGCGCGCTTGCTTTTTTTAGATACGGTTGTTGTGAGAAAGGATGTGGTCCAGAACGTTCTCCGCGGTCACCCTCATTTTGACCCTGTTGGTTTCTACTGCCGTTGATTTTGTCCAAGCCGACCCCAACCCCAACACTCCCGGTCCTGGGGAGGTCTTCATCGAAGGACAATCTTGTCTGATTGCCTGGGATGTGGACTCGACGGGCGTTTGGAAGAACATGCAGATCGACTTCATGACCGGGGACAACCTCAACATGGTTTTCTTGACCAGTACGGCAGTTTTTTTTTTCTTGCGACACGTCAGGGTTCTCATCCAACGACTGTGTAGCCGTTGCCACGAACATTGACGCAACCAACCCGAGCAAGCTTACGTTCTCGTACCCGTGCCCGAAGGTGAGCCGGTGGCCCTTTCCAATTTCTGTCGGTCGTGCAACCGACGCTATCATAATAGGTCACCCCGCATTCCCCCATATACTTTTACCAATTCTCGTCGTCGGCGACGTCGAACAAGACCTGGACCGGGCGCTTCACGGTCACCGATTCCGCCAACGACGTCGTGGCACCTTCCCAGTCGACCCAGCCCGACGGCCAGGACATCCCGTGGGGGACGGGGTCCTTGCTCAACGGGTCTACCACTCCTGCCTCCGCCGCCGCCGCCGCACCCGCCTCCTCCTCTGCCGCCACGAGCGCGGACGGCGGCACTCTCACTTCTTCCGCGCCAACCTCTGCTACCCCCACGCCCTCCGCGAGCGGTCAAAGTAGTACCACGGGAGACGTCGTCTACGTTACCACTTACCTCCCCGAGGCTTCGAGCACGGCGGCTTTGACCGCAGGGACGAACGGTGCTGCAGCGTCGCTCTCCCACTCCGTTTGCAGCACCATGTTCCGGCCCGGAATTGCACTGGGGTTGGCTGCCTTGGGGTTCGCGCTGATCTTCTAGTCCACTTCTTGTTGCGTACAGCACCCTTAAGGGCACGATGATTGTCCCATTTACACGCATGATTGCCGACATTCCGCTCATTTCTGCTCGCCAGCTTGTTTTCATTCATGATACCAGTAGCACGCTTTTGTTTTTGTCACTCTCACGCACTGGAAGGGTTTCTTGACAAGGGGATTTTGCTTGTTTTGATTTGTCCCGCTTTCGGATTCCATATACCACTCGTCACGCCGCGCCATCGCTAAAGTAATGCTACATATACAGTGATATCATAGTAACGCCTTTTGCGTTCTCGTTTGCGTTCCACCATGTCTGGGCTATATGATTTTGACAGTCATCAGCATGTGCGCGAAGGAAAAGGTAATCTTGGGGCCCACGAACCTGTTCTCCTGGCAGGACTTGGGCGATATCCATGAGCTGGTCCCACCTCTTATCGTCCTGCCATCCGATCGTCTGGTCTTCCTTCAGGGTGAGTGCCTGTTCGAGCGGTCGTCCCCGTTGCGCGACCGTCTCCATCTCCTTGTCGATGGCGTCCAACCAAGCGACTGCCACCTTCTTTTGTGCGACCGACAGGCTCGGGCTACGAAGCGCCCACAACCATCGATCCGTGCCGTGCGTCACCAGCCCTACAAGAAAAAAAAAACAGACATAAGATCGACGATCGTATCGCAAGCGTCCTCATCTGGGGGTCTCGCGCTCACCTTTCGGCCGCGCCTGCTCGGGCGTCCACCTCACCTCGTACCTCATCACTGGAAACCCCGCCGCGTCAAAGTCCCGCGCAAACATGCGCACCGGCACGTGTACCTGCCCGTCGCTCACTATCTCGCCCATCAACCTCTTTGCCTCGTCCACGCTTGCACCCACCGCGCGGTACCTCTCCACGAGCCGCGCCACGACCGCACGCGGAAAGTATCGGCACACGTTGGGCACGACGTCGTGCGGCCCGCGCACGGGGTGCGCGATGGCATACAGGTACCATTCCTCGGCGAGATCCCCGATCGCGATGCGCGTGAGGCCCTTTTCGCGGAGGCGACGCGCGAGGTGGCCGGTGCGCTGCCAGGTCAGGGGGTCTGGGGAGGTGGGAAGCCACGTGCCGTCGAGACAGCCTCTGTAGGTCCCATTTTCGACGCCGACGGCGTCGGTTTCGATAAAGTGGAGCATCTTGGTGGCGGGTACGCGGGTGGGGTCGCGTAGGGTGGCGAGGGTCGCGGGTGATGCGGGGTCGAGGCCAAGGGCGCGGCAGAGTGCTTCGTATTGTGGGCGGAATTCGGCTGGCGTCTTGGGGATCGTGCTGTGTGATGCAAAACGGCCGTTGGTGAGATCATTGTGTCAGACCCGGACACGGTACACGCACAGCATCGCGTTGGACTGCAGGATGGCCGACTTGATGGGCGATTTTTGACCCTCTGGGAGGTGAGATATATGGTGGAGAATCTGGTGGACCGAGTGGGCGCCTATGACACCAGTGAACCGCTTCTTTTTATTTCTGGCTCTGTTACTCACCAGCCGATAAACCGGAAAGCTGTACGTTCGCGGGGTCACCTAGCCAGCACCTCAGTCCTACATCCAATTACAGGCACGAGGCAGGTTTACCTCCAAACACTTCGATGTTTTTCTGAATCCATTGCAATGCCAGCCATTGGTCCTTGAACCCAAAATTTCCGTCGATTTTGGGTTGGTCGCATGCGAGGAAGCCAAACACCGACAAACGGTACCCGATGTTCACCCAGACTTCGGAGCGTTCTTGGGCTACATGCTGTGCCTGACTACAGAGCTCGTGGGGAGAGCCAAATTGGAGGAACCTGGGGCGCAGCGTTTATCGAGTTTCGTCAAAAAGGAACACGAGGAACAGGGGAACGTACCCTCCGTGGATGTACACCTTGACCGGGAACTTGGAGTCACGCGTGAACGACGACGGGGATACGATGTTCACAAAGAGGCTGTCAAGAATTCTCGATCAACGTCGCGCAAAATGCCAAGGTCTGCGTCGTCTACTGACGGGTCCTCTGTTGGCTTTCCCAGACCAAGGACGTCCACCGAGGGTGTTCCTAGCAATCATCTCGTGTGCCGACATGCACGCAGTGCGGCCACACACGACGCACCTGAAGCCTGTCCGTTGTTGGAAGGCTGGTAGCAGTCTAGGGAGACAGGATGAGCATTCCGTACGCAGCGATCTATCTCGGTCACTCGCATTTGGTCTCGTAGACGTAGTCCTTGTCCTCGTAGCGGTACCCCTCTGGAAGCGGTTGCGAGTCCGTGAAACGCTCGGGCGACAGCGCGTAGGGCACCTCTGGCCACCCACGCTCACAGTCAGATTTACGTCTCGTCTCTCGCTCGACCGCACACGTACCGAGGAAGACGGCAGCCCCGTTTCGCGTCCGGCCGCCCGTGATGGGTCCATGCTTTGTCTCGACGGCGACGCGCACGCCGGGCTGCAGATCCTGAGGAATGTGGGGGTTCGACATCCGGCTTCCGTGGTGGGAGGCGCAGACTGCGCACGGTCACCGGTTTATATACCCAGTTATCGCTATCAAGTGACCATGCTTCTGTATGTGCCGTGAGAGGCGTTCACTGGCGATTGTCACGGGAGCGCTCAACGTCTGACACCAAGCACTGCTGGCAGCTACTGGCAGCGGAATACGCGGACTTCCTACGGCTTATCCCGAACCACTATTTCTGGGCGACGAGTCCAACTATCAAAATTGTTCATGGTTACAAGGACTGTCTATGCTAGTACGGATTCTCCTGCCACCTTCTTTACAAATCCCCTTGGCATCCGGGCACCTGCAGGGGGATCGACTCTGGATCGAAATTCTTGGGACATCTCGTACAGCGTCGCCCATTTCACGTCGGCGTGCGAGTTGATCCACTCGATAAAACGCCCCTGGTCCTTGTATGTGACCAAAGACGCGATGCGAACCGGGGAAAACGTACCAGCATCAAAAGAACGTGTGGACGGCTGTCGAATATATGTGTCAGCTTCCGCGCCGTCTTATTCTCGGACGATCAGCGCTTACCCGCTTACGTCGGGATGAATGGTGATGGGGAAGACAAAGTTTTCCTCTTCCCTGTCTTTCGGTCAGTTTCAAATGGAGCGAAAACAGAAAGAACGCCCTACTGGTATAGATAGGTGAACGTGTCCTTCCAAAGCTGTTCCACGTCCCGCACGTTTACCTAAAGGTATGATCGTCGTCGGTATTGCGGGGACTAAATCGACTGGCTCACCCATCCATGCGAGTTGGAATTCGACTTGATAAACCTGGGACGCGAATGATAGCAACCAAAGTGAATATGCCGCTTGATATCGCTCACATCATCGGCGGTAAATCGTCCAAGTACCTGCGATGTACGACACGCAACGAAGACGTCGAGTACATTCATGTTGGAGCAGCGAAAACGTACCAGTTACCGGGAACCTCGACGATACCCGTTTCATTTCCTTTCGTAAGTGGCTTCATCCACGTCTCTGCTTTTGCAGAGTAGTCGATCTTTGTCCAGTGGTCTTCGTCGCGTAGATAGTAAGCTTGAGAACTAGAATGGTCGTGATGTGGTGGACAGGCTATAAAGGGCACAACTTACTCATGGGACATGTTGGAGTGGTCTACGGCGAAAGAACTTGTATCAGATTCGACGCGGGAAGAAATGCTATTTTCCCCACCGTACTCGATACCCTTTTCGAGGAGCAGCGCGGTGCCCTCTTTGCTCGTCTCCCACCATGGTGCCACGCTTCCTTTGGGTGGTTTTCCGTGGTTAAAGTCAGTAAGCAATTTGTAGGTGTAGTCGAGAATGTCTCGCTGTTGCTCGAGCGACATCTGAGTCGGATTCTGTAGCGCCAAACGTGAGATCTTGAGATCCCGCACGTCTATCGGCGTTGTGCGCACCTCATGGGAATATCCATGAAGTCCACTGTGGATACAAGTTAATCCAACGACCCGCCGCTGAGCATACAGAGTTACGAACATTTCATGGCCGGCGTCACGGACGGCTGCCATCTCCTTTGGGAACGTTTCCAAGCTGTGCCCTTAAGAAGGTATGAGGTAGATGTAGGAGGACCTATCCATAATGCGCTCACCGGGAATAAACCAGCTGGTTGTGATCCCATGCTTTTTGAAAAGCTTCAGGAGCCTAGGCACGCCCACCTCTCCCGCGTACATTCCCTGACATAGTGCATGTAAGTTGTGTAGAACGAGGGGATGCTTATCAGTGTTGGCCTACTCTTGAAATATCGAGAGGGGAGTCCTCCCCTCCATAGGAGCCAAGCCTGCGAATGTCAGGGAAGACTGCATGTCGAAAAGAACACGTACCAGCCAGCGACGGCGTCAACGTCGACACCAAATCCAACGAGAATCGTCCGGGGCATCGTGCGGGCTGTGAGCGTGACGAAGTAATCTGGAAATGCTATTTGAGACTCAACGGCCGTTCCCGCCCAGTATTATATAGTATGGGTATCCGACGACCAACTTGTTCTCGCGCGTGTGACCTAGCGTTATCAGTCGAATAAGATAAGAGGCACGATGATCAAGGCATCCACGACTTGATCCACCATATTCTCCACACTTACCTGGAACACAAACAAAGCCATGTGCTTGGAAATGTGATCATTTTCATACAAAAAGTTGAAAGAAACCAGGCAAGGTGTGCTCGACGACACACTGCCATGGCAAACACCGAATCAAGGAAAAGAAAATAGCTTCAAGTTTTTCCCTCGTGCTGGTAAGATACCCAGTGGGGCCTATCAATACATCACCGTTCGCCGCGAACCGGAATAACCTGGATCATCGACTTGGAGGTCGCGACTTGTGATTAGAAGATTTGGCATCCGGTGCGAATCCAGTGTATGTCTTTGTTTATAAGTGCTCGGTAAACGTTGATCAAGCTCACCTACGACACTTCTAGGATGATGCTCAGCCACCTCCCATTGGAAAACTTACTTGCCATATTTTGCTACCTGGATGTTACAGATATCGTCCAAATACGTAGGGTAGGTGGCATGCACGCTTTTGTTTGCCGTTGTTCAAGCAGAGGTGCCCATGATCAGAGGGGTCATTCATCCTGCTGTCGGACTTAATCTTGTCCAGTGAGACTAAATATATTGCAGGTATCTCGATATCTGAATGAAATCACGCATCGTAGGGATGTGTGGTGCGATGCCTATCGCAACGCGGATTTCCTTCGTCCTCCCGGGCCGTTCCTCGCACAATCTGCGTGGGATTTAGAGGACATGCTCGTCCATGGTATTCGCGTTTCGCGGAATTTGCGGAAAGATCGTGATGACGATCATGGTGTAAAAAGCGTGAAGTTAAGAAAAGTTACATGTTCACCCAACATGAAAATTATCGGCGCTACTTTGGTCTTGGGCCGGTTCCTGATCGTGGCCATACCCGAGGAGCTTCGGTGCTATAACTTGAATCTCGAAGCCTCCGCCAGTTCTAGTGTTATCTATAGACCAACGACTGGATTGCTCGTGGGTTTTCGTGCTGTTGGTGTTGTCTACATGGAGGGTCGCCAATCTGCGTGTGTGGTCCTGGGGGAGAAGCCGGAACAACGAGACTCCGAACATACGTGCGCTTGGACTTCCAATCTTGTTTGGTAGCACTTATAACGATGCTACATAGCTCGATCTATTTTCTGAACGTTACGAAGCAATCTGAAATCACTTTGGATCTCTTTCGCCTCTTCAAGCACAAAATACTGTCTGTTAAACTTGGGCCCCGTGTTCTTCTTGCCACACAAAATAACATGCCTGAGGATAACTCGCATCTCCTCGTCTTCGACATACATACGCGCACACAATTCTTACTCCCTTCATTTATCCTTATGCGGGGGTTAGCTCCAGTGGGCCACCTTGTTTGTGCATTTCAAATCATGCAGGGTTTGACTTCTATGACATAGGTGCCAGGATCCGTTGGAGGGACCGCTTTCCGCACTATATTGACGTCAACACACCTCGTCTTCGTAAGGTCACTCTATTATGGTGCTGCTAGTTGGATCCTACACTTCCGCGCCTTTGCTATTCCACATCTTACTACTCACGAGGATTCCACAACTCTGAGTCATTCACACAGCGGAATCATCATCTCTGACATCGTCGGAGCGGACTCGGACTTTGTACTCCTGCACGATGCCATTCTTGACCCAATCACGCAAGATATATTAATCACCATCCAAATTGGGTCTGGTACTTATTCCCTGCATAAGGAATGCGGCGTACTCCGCCTGGCTCCGTCGGAAAACGACGTCGGTACAATCACATTCAAATCGTTTTGCTCACGCAACCGACTCCTGATGCACACAAGACTACTTCCCTCGTCTTTCAGTGGCACCGGCCGGATGTTTTATTGCACTTCGCGTCGCTCCCAGGCCATCTCTGCGCTCGAGTATGACATCTGCAGCCACAAAGGGCATGCCAATCCCAAGTTAAAGCTCATCAAACACCCCTGTATCCTAGACCTTGATACACCGAGTGACATCTTGGACTATGATCCCTATTTCGGCCGAGTACTATGTGTCAGCTCTAGAACGGGTGACTCTCCCTGTCTAGAAAATTTTGACTTTGCTGTGTAGCTATCAGCTGATACCGCACCGAGGATCCCGTCGCCTGCAACCACGCAGCGATCGTACAATACGATCAAGTTTATTTCACGCTCTTTTTGCGTGAACATTGCGTGTCCCATACTTTTTCATAATCAGTACCACTTCGACTCCTTGAGTTCAGAAGATGCTAGATCTTGCACTTTGCTTGTCGGTCGACCATGCTCGTTTTGGAGCATGCGTACAGGGATCTCTTGTGTTCTTATGCCAGTGGAAGATTGACTCCTGTTCATGCCCTGTACTAGACCACAAGGAACGATTCTTTGAATCTCATACTGTACATTTACATCGCGCAACGCGAGCGCGACGTCCACCGGAACCGGTCCTTGTCATGACCCGGAAGCCAAATATTCAACAAGACAAAGCATTGATGCGTTCGCAATGCGATGCCAGCGAGCATCGCTTCCATCCACAGGTTGCCTGTGCGAAGCACTCCTGCAGGACTGGGCAAAGACGAGTGCTCCTACATACGCGCGTGAACATCGTCGGCCAGGTGGCCCAGGCACGGACGAGCACCTTTGCTACCAAGGCAGGTGATGACAACGGGCGAACGACGACAGCGTAGAAGGCAAGCGAGACGTGAATGCTTCAGTTGCCGACTGACACGACGGCCCGGAGTTTCCGAGTTACGACAGAGTAATCGAGCATCCCATCCGTTGATATTCGTGTCCACTGTGACCGGGCAAGATTCGCTGGTCAAGCGCATTGACGTCTTGATCCACCCGTTTGGGCAGCAATCCACGCCACCGAGTTAAAGGTTGTCCATGGTGGCCCGGGGGCGAAGTGTCACAAGGTGAGTATTGTGGAACCCGCCTGAAGTGTGGAGACACTAAATAATCTGGTCCAGACTCGGAGAGTCCCGACGATCCCATCCTTACAATCGCAAGGTGCTTTCAAATCTTCAATGCTAGTATTTCATCAAGTATTTTTCTCACTTCTCATTGTGACTCAGAGCCCACCCGCTGTTATGAATCGATCGAGTACAAAATCTATCATGCGCCGTTCCTAGTACTATATAATATACAAGTCCAACACAATCACTAAAAATACAATCAGGAACGTGGTCCAGAAATAGCAAAGGTACTACGAAGACGTTTTGAAGGTCGCTCCGAATCTGGGTTTGGGCTCGCCGGGCGCTTTGCGCTCCCTTGAATTCCCTTTGCGCTTTCCAAGACCCCTTGTGAATCTCGAAGACGGTTATTCTTCAGCTTATTCTGGAATTCCGTTTCACCAGGGTAAACAATAGGTAGGAATTCCGCTTTGTCATCCGTAGGCCACTCCTGGTCGTCCAAGGCATTGCTCATTTGCTCGATGAACCAACTGGATGATTTCAGACGTTTCATGTTTTCATCATATTCTTGAACCGCGACAGCAACACGAACCAAGTTCCAGTCGGAGACGTCAAGCGGCAGCCTTGTCTTCCTCCGATCTTCGTCTGTTGGTGGCTTGGTACTATAAAGCGACTTGAATGGTGCACTCAAGTCTGTAAGAATGTCCCAGAGTGGCGTCGGCTTGCGAGGTTGAAACCTCTTCGACTCAGATGGATATTGCCCTGAGCACAAGACGTTACATTTGCGAGATCCACCGTGCTCGCCATATCCATCCTCCTCGTGATGCTCGTCAAACGCTTCCATGTCTGCTCCACGAATCCCGGGTAGATATTTATCGATGGCCGGAACGTAACGCAGAGTCGTCCAGCCAAGAACATGCAAGAAAGATTCGAGATCATCCTCGAACGTGTGCAACTTCCCAGGATTCCTCAATAATTGTGCAGACATAAATTGCCACGTCCCCTGCCCAGGTTTGCGGTGATTAGCACACGGAAAAACAACGTTGTGAGCGACCCACCGTGCGATCTGGTCGCCTGCTGCCAGTCTCGTCGACCTTCTTCGCCATCTCCCAGTCGATCAACAACCCTCTTCCCTCGTCCGTCAAAATGATATTTCCTACACTGATGTCGCGGTGCAAAATCTTCGCATTCTCGTATGCATGCGAGTGCGCTTCGCATTCCAATCTCAGCGTGTAGTTCATGTGCGGATCAGAATAAACCCACCTTTTAGCGCGTCCAAGACAGCGGTTACAAGCTGCTTCGTGCAACCAAACTTGATCAGCGCACGCCCGACGACCGCGTGAACAAGTCGATAATGTTGATGTGCCGTAATCCTCGCCTTCATACCCAGCCATGGCGCATTCGCAAATTCCTGCGTTCTCGTCCTACCACCATCGATATCACCCCCCTCGACGTGTTCGGGGATGTTCGGAGTTCTGTGCTCGTGAAGGGTTACATATACCTCGCGCTCGGGCAGGACAACAACACCGGGCAGGTCCGACAGGAATCGCCAGGTATCTTTCATGTAGATCATCGTTTCTTCATCCCATGGCTCCTTCTTCGTCCCGCCCTCCTCATCAGTGGCCGAGTTTCCGGCTTCCTTGCTGGATGATTGTCCATCGGTAGCGCAAACACCGACATCCCCAGCTGGTATCCAAATGAGGGGTGAACTGCGAGTACGCCGACTGATGATAGAACGATTATGAGTGGGCAGCCGAGGACCGCAAGCATAACCTCTCTCGATCAAGCCGGGCACCGAATATCTGTATAGCGGAACGCCATCCTCCACGTTCAACTTCTTCCTGATCCGTGCCTCGACTTCGGCTGGAAGCTCTGCTGGTTCGACGGATGTGTCGTGTCCACGTTCCTTTGCAGAGAGGTGATCGAACCGCCACAAAAATTCAGCCATCAACCGGGGATTCTCGCGGTAGTCGAACGCGGCGGACACGATCGTACCAGAAGTGTCCCATCGTAGAAACCGCGCGTCGTTGCCTTCAATCAAGATCGAAAACGAAAAGTTTCGAAATTGTTTGCTGTCCATCGCACCGGCATAGTGCGCCAGTTGTCCACGGGCGTAGATTCCATCCTGTGTGTCGGGCGTAAACGGAACATCCTCAGGCGTCGACGGATGTTCCCCATCTGGTCCTAGACGCTTTGGATCCTCGAATGCCACACCTTCGGTTTTCCTTTTGAACTCGATCCAGAGTTCCATTTGCGAGAAGTCGGTCCTGTCAGGGATTTGGACACCCTCGACGGGCTGGTAGATCGAAATGTCTGTCTTCAGCCTCAGCTTGTTCACCGTGTCTTCCTTCGTGCTCGTGTTGACAGCCTTCAAATGTGGCATCCATCCCTCGATCGCGGTAATCTGAACACAAACTCATTCTTATACGACCGGCGTAAGGAGTAAATCGGATACTTACAAATGGGGTATAGCGTGCAGCCTCGACACCTTTTGACGGAACATCCTTGAATGGGTCCTCGGGTATGTGTGGCAAATCCGGTAATCCATTGGCGGGACGAAGGAATTCAGTGAAAAATTGTTCGACGGGCATTGGGCCGACCCAGTGACCGTCCATCTCTCTGGCTAGTTGGGCGCGAACTTGTTCAAAGTCCAACACCCTGGAAGAGTAGGTCAAGTCCGTGCCGAATTTCTTCTTAGCCGGGGTTGCCTCGTTGGTAACTTTGCGTTGGGAAAAGCGGGGTAGGTCACTGGGAACAGTGCTCCCGGCAGTCTGAGCAGAGTCAGAGCGGATTTCGTGAGTATGCGACATGTGAGTGAGCGCACAATAGAGAAGATGAAACGTACGGATCAAAGGCAGGAAGGTATTTATCGTTCCAGACTATGGTGGAAGCTGTGTGAATGAAGACCAGCCTTGAGGAAAATCTGATTGTTGTACTAACCTAGCAGGGGCGTGGACAATATGTATGATCTTGTCCACCGCGTTTGTGGAAGGTGTGCAGTACGCGAAATAAAGTCCGACACCACCTACGCGTCATGGTCAGGTGACTGGACCTCTCTAGAATGCGTTTCGTTCTTGCCACAGGATATATCGCCTCGCTGTTTATTTCGTGTACGGCTGCATCCGAGCCCCAGCCCGTACATAACAGAACTACTTGAGTTGCAAACTTACACGACGGCTCGGAGTTCCCGAGCCACGATGGAGTAATCGGGCCCATCATACCGTCGCTGGGGCCGTCAGTTGATATTCGTGCCCACTGTGCACCGGACAAGACTCGCTGATCGAGGGCGTCGATGTCTTGATCCACCCGTTTGAGCAGCAATACACACCACCTAGTTAAAGGTTGACAATGGCGGGGGGTGGATGTCACAAGGTGAGTGTTATGCCAGAACCCGCCTGAGGGGCTAGAATGCTAAAGGACAATCGGGCAGAGAGGACGCGTGCGAATGGTGAATTGGTGCTCAGTATCGTACACGAGCCCGTCCTTATATACCGGGGTACGCGCAGCCTCTGCTATAGTATGTCAAATGTGATTGACTGTGCGGTTGGCACGTGATCGGCGTGCCAGTGCTCCTACATGTTGTGGTGCAAATGGAAGTCGGGTTTAGTCGTAACAAGCAAGCGTCAGAGTGGTGTATTACTATATAGCGCGGGGGTAACGACGAGCGTGTGGGCTACATTACAGATGGGTGACGGTAATGACAGCGTGGTAAGCAAAACAATATACGTGAAGCGGGGGGGAGACTAGATGCCAAGAAAAGACCGTATTAACGACGATCGTAAAGATAGGATATCTAGATGGTGGCGCGACAGCAGAATCCCATGAGAACGGAGGCGAAAGTAGATGGGTGTGTAGTATGGGGAACGAACCCCGGATAGGATGCTCAACTCCAACGAAGGACGCCTTCGTATATCGAATACATGACCGCCGCGTTCGGCACAACGCGCATGAGATGCGCGCTCAGACCTCCGTACAACGATCGTGCACCTTCTTCCGCGATGACTGTCCGTAACGTTTGCCACAGACCCGTGTACTTGAGGACGCCGTTCACGCGAGGTTGTCGTAGTCGCGTGCGCAACACCTGTGTACCATTGAAATCATCAGCATAAAAACGATGGACACAACAGGCGCACTTCGTGGGGATATGTGATCAGACTAGCGACACACTTGGCCGTTCCTGCACTCCCGAGCATACCCAACCACTCTGCCATACCACCCCGGCCATGTGTGTCCGCTGAGAGTTGCTTCAACTGCTCGTAGAGGACCCACTGTATAGTACCCTCGGTGACGCCAAGGTAGCTCGCGCTCAGACCCTTGTAAAATCCGCGCACACCCTCTTCCCTGAAAATCTGCTTGATCATTGCTATGCTCCCTCCAAGCATTCTCGAGGTGGACGCGGATGCAGCGCCGTACCGCCGTTCCTCAATAAGTTGCATCCGCGTCTTGACGACCCAAATCGGATTCGTCGCCGTGCCCGTGACGACACCCGCAATTGCCGCTGCAGCAAGGTGAATATACGCGTTTTCTTTTCCGTGGTTGAAGTGGTTAGCAATGACTTGTTTGCCATTCCCATATGTGAAAAAGTTTATCGACCGCGCAGGGATGACGCCAACGAGCGTCGGACCGAGGCCTTTGAAAAGTGCACGGGGAGATTCGTTGCGGTAAATGTCGCTAAGTGAGAGGGAAATGGGGAATGGGTACAAAAGACGGACACAAGGAACGGATGCGTACCGTAGAATATGGCCAGTCTCCACGAAATTCCATAGTAAACCCCCAGAGCGGTGGGGGAGGATTGCTACTCCACCGCCAACGAGGCCGACTGAAGCATGTTTTTCCCTAAACAGACTCGACTGGAGACGCGTCTTGACGACGTCGAACGGGCTCGTTACGATGGCACCGCACATGCCGCCGAGCCTAGTATGAGCCTCATAAGTGTGGTCTCGAGCATATGGATCGCACTCACCCGCCAGCGGCAAAGTGTTGCCATGACTTTGCAGGAAGAAAGCTGGACGCAGATGACGAAGAGCTAGTCGCTGCTGGCGATGGGCTCGTCATCGTGTCTGTCGAAAGAGTAGTTGACGTCCAAAATGCCAGACTAGTCAAGAGGAAAAAGATATCTACATTTCTTCTCTTTAGCGAGTCACGTGACGAACCCTCTGTCGATATTGCGAGCAAGATCAATGTTTGTCCTTTCCATCGTAAAGGTACAACATCTCTCCTTTTACCATATTCACTTGATTGAATGGTTTCAGGACACGGTCCCCGTCTTGCCAGCCAACTTTGGCGCGCCGCCGCATCAGGCTATCACGGACGAGATCAACAAAAAATACGCCAACAGGATCCTGCATGACGTCGGTTTGTGTATCTGCGTGTTTGACCTTGTCGAAGTCGGGGAGGGAAAGGTGCGATACGGAGATGGGTGTCTCTGGTATAAAAGTCCTCGCATCTGCCCCTCCGATCGTTCCCCGTCTGATGCTTGTCTAGCCAAGTTTCGCATGGTCGTCTTTAGACCTTTTACCTCCGAGGTGATCCTCGCCAAGGTAAAGTCCTCTGACGAAGAAGGCATACGACGTGTGTCTTTTAGCCCCTCTGCTACTTTCCCGGCTCATGTTTCCAGTCAGCGTCGGTTTCTTCGACGACATGTACATTCCTCTTCCATACCTCCCTCAACCTTCTGCCTTGTATGCTACCCCATCCCCTTTTCCTCTCTCTCACCTTACCACTGCCGTCCTTCAGTGATTCCAACGAACGTGCTTATTTTTGGCTGCCAGAGTCCGAAGCATCGACGTCGCACGAGCTCCTCGAGTCACCCACCGCAGAACGCATGTACGTAGACCAGGGCGAAATCGTCCGTGTGCGTGTCGAGTCGGACGAATTCTATGATGACGAGCCCGGTCCACCCAAGGCTGCAGAAGGTGTCGTGGTCAAACGGGAGGCCCGAAGATCTCCCTACACCATTATTGTGAGTGTCGAGACAATGCGCAGACGAGTTGTATTGACGGCGCTGTATAGTGCTCAATTGCCGAACAGGGACTGGGACCCGTGCCTTGGTGGAAGAGTGCACAGACGGACGGTGCCGATATTGACCAAGGGTAGTGAATATATCCCATGGCTGCTTTTCGAGTTACCTCTATATTGCCATCCATGTGAAATAAGTTTTTTAGTCTGTCCGAGTCGCACGTCTTGGTCCTGGAATCAAGTGTATCTTAAGCCTGGTTCCTTTTATAAAATTAACTTGTCGTGTTCATCGTGCCTATGACAAGGCCGATCAGCCCGACGCAGTAGGGACGATCATGAGCTTGTGTTCAAACCACATGGGCGTCTCCCATCTAAATTCATCACATTCGATCCAAACGTGCCCTGGATCTCGCCTCTAATTGGTCTTCAGGTTTGGTGTGAAACTCCCATTGAATGCCTCCTTCGGGTATTTTCCCTTGGATATGCTCAATGGCCGTACGTGTCATACGTGACGCTCTCATTTACTATAACGCCCTCCTCCACGCAGTATTCGATCCACTGAACACCGCACAACTACCCCACTGAACGTGAGCCACTTCAACATCGACTATCATCCAATGACAAGGATAGTCACAGTCCAGTCGACACTGGAATGCTATGCACGTGTAGGATGGATATTTTGGTGACCAACGGAACAACCAAAAAGTGGACGACAGGTAAGAATGGGTGTGAGAGAGCGCATATACGCATTAGTGATGGTGACAAGGTCGGATCCCAGCGTTGGGCGGCTGAACGCGTATGACAGTGCGAACATGGCCGTCGAGCACTGCTGCCTCAGGAATGGCCATCCTTGAGCGCGTATAGGCCGCGTGAGTTCGCGTGGGCACACAGCATGATACCACGTAGCCATGAGATTCCCGACAACTTTGATTCCGCGCGCGACCGCGACACGTCGCGCATCCCCGAAAGTCTTCTGGACGCGAGCCATCTCCACAATGAGCATCATTCGGTGGACAGACAGATCACCGTCAACCCTGACGTGCAGAGATACTTTGCGCGTGCAGACTGGGAGGATAGCGAACATGAAGCTGAGTCCAGCGCGTTGCAAAAACCGACGTGGCATCGGAATCTGAGCCTATCCGGATCGAGGCGGCATCTCGTAGAGATAGACGAAAAGGCAAATGCCAGATTAGGACTCAGACTGGTGGCATTTCTTCTTTCTTCCACACTAGATGGATCCTCCCATCGAGAATACTCTTATTTCTTGCAATCGCTAATTCGGAATTGGCTATTTTTTTCTGGAGCAAAATATACAACCAGGACTGCCATACCCAATATACCGATCATGGGCTGAGCTGGTGAGCTCGCAATCAACCCATACATTTCGTTGGTCAAATTTGTCGCCAACGCGAGTCAGAGAAAGAAGGTAGTGTGTCGTACCCTCCCATCGTTAACACGATTAGAAATGTGCAAAATACGTCCTCTTGGCTGACATCGGTAGCGACCTCATGGTCCTGTTTCGGTTGGCACTCCGCGACGTTTCTACGTTATGCATCTGCACATTCCTGGCAGATGCTTTACCATCCATCAGCCTTAGCTTCGGAGGCACATCATTTCCAATTTCTTCTATTGGAGCACGTCCGTAGGATCATAAGTAAAGGAGTGTGAATGGTAATGCTAGCGCAAATGATGGTGAATATAGTATCTTTTGTCTTGGTTTGCTCTACTGATTGATAACAAGGCATTTGACTCATTGGAGCTGTCTTCCTCCATACTGCCCAGCGCACATTTGATCATGGTAACCTTCACGTTGCACGAGGCAAGCTTGACTACCGACAATACTATTACTACTAAGTAATACTCCTAGTCGACTCCTGGTAACCATCGTCGCGGTGCCTGACATGGTTGCACCAAATGTCCAGTAACAAATCAAAATTTAATGGTTTTCCGATAGTCGCCGACTTGCTGAAATCACTCGCAATCAACTTTTGTATTAAAGGGAAGTAGGCTTACGTCCCTTTGGGGCACACATGGTCTTGAATGTACTCCAGCATCATGATATCCACGCTTTCTCTGATTATTTTAGCTACAGCAGCTCCCTGGCACTCGCTCGCTGGGGAGAAATTTGGGATGACCACCCCAATCGCCAAGCACTCTGATTAGGGAGCGAGTCCAACAAATTCGTCGATTATAATGCACCAAAAGCTGCGCTTAACACGTGCGTTGTGTGCATCATTGCCAGTACACTCTCTCATCATTGTAGTAGGGCTCGTTGTGGCTCAAAGAATCACGGGAATGACGCCGCTCACCATTTAGTGGAAACTGGACTCAGAAAACGCAATCGTGTCCCTATGGCTGGCTTCGGAAGTGATGTCTGGTATAGCCCTATTTTGGTCGGTACCCCTCCACAATATTTCGAAGATGGGTTCCCGTTACACTCCATGTGAACATTTACAGCGGAAATTTTCTTACAGTCGTTTTTTGATACTGATTCTGGGTGAGGTTTTGATCTTAGGAGTTGGACGAGCATTTTGGCCAATTCAACGACAGTGAGCTTCTGCTGCCAGGTATTACCTGTGCGACGTGCAGCGGTCACGTTCTTTGGGACTGTGCTGCATCTTCGACCCCAGTCAAATTGCGTCGAAGTTTTTCTGTCGGCTACACAGATACAGGAACATTGCATGGTTTACAAAAGAGCATGGTCGAGGTCTCTGTCATTCGCATATTTGATTGGACGGTAGTTTTCATATACCCTACTAGATTCAGGCAAACCGTCATCTAACCCCCGGATCATCCGAAGGACGATATCAACATTTCAAAGAGGTCTCACACACTTCTCTTCCTTTTTTGGCACTCTCGAGCTCCTCGTCGCGACTTGCCCTCGAAAGGAGAACCACAACAAATCAAATTTTCAGGAACTAAATAATACACGTGTAGAATCGAAGCTCCCATTCCACCCAAGGAAATCGAATAAACGAATAACTATAGTACGTCGCTCCCGCTCAGCAACCCATCTCGACACCATTGTATGGACCGTCGTGGTCGTCGAGGTCACCGTCCCAGATGTAAGGCACGTCACCGACGATGCATTCCACGCTTGGGTTGTCTTGGCCTGGACATGCCGCCCATTCGCCGTCGTCCCGGATGTGCACCTCTCCGGTGGGATGAACATAGCCCAAGAACATGCCTGGACAGATAGGAATGGGGTCCTCTTCGTTGTTGATGTGGGTCAGGTCGCAATTGGCGTCCACGTAGTTGGCAAACGCCTGGTTGCCGACACGGGGGAGACCGTAGCAGTAGGTCCTGAAGGTTGTTCCTTCGGGGAGCCAAAGAGGGAGGTACACCGAGTCGAGAAGTGTGATGGCCGCACCTACAGAGCTAGGTATCAGTCTCCATTCGCCACCGATCACGACAATACTCACCCAGAGAGTGGCCGACCATGGTAACGGACGTCGTGTCGTACTCTGACATGGTCTGCTCCACAGCGGCGAGTACATCCGTGGCAGTGCTGTCATCACAATGAAACTTTGCCAAAACGAAAGGAAACGCATTTCATACATTGCCTGCTCATCCGCGAAGCCGCTGTGACATTCAATGTCGGTACTAATTCCGGGGAAGAGCGTGGAGTTCAAGTTCTCCAAGAAGAAATCAGCATCCGTAACGAGGGATTCCCTAAAGTCGCCGGTTTGAGAAAAGATATACATAGCAGCTAAAATTGGAACTCACATTTCTTCAGGGTTCGTTCCCTGGTGGGCGACAATCACGGTGTCAAAATTGGGATCATATCCAACGTACCCTGTGTGTTGAAGTGCTAAGTCAAGTTTCCACCTTCATGTCAGCGACTTACAGTACTGAACGGAGTCACCGTTTCCACCAGAGGCGACAGGCTTGAAATCAGGGTTTGCCTCGCAGTTAGCTTGATTGAACAGAGAGGAGTCAGCGATCTGCGGGCTGTTCGTCGTCGCGCACATACTTCCACAATCCCATGCAAGGGTCTGGGCAGGTGTACAATACCCGGTACTCGCATACCATGTGTACGGAGTGAAGACGTCAATCTGGGTCGTCGTCAGCGCTGTTATCGCTGCCTGTCTCGTAGTGAGGGCGGGCGAGGCCAGCACGGCCGTGACACCAAGCAGGGCAGCAGCAAGAATAGACGACATCAGGATCGCAATTCTGAAGGAATTCAGACCCTGCTGTAGCCTGTATTTTATACGCGCAAACTATTATGGGGCCATGAAGTAATATAATTAGCATTGATGGTTGCGGGCAGAAGCTCAAATACCATGTAAATAGGCGGTCAGGCGGTGTGGCAATTCGCACATGGCACAATTTGAAAATGGATCGGGAGGGCGAGAGCACAAACAGGGTTTGTTCTCGAAAAAAAGCGTTCGGTACTTGTCCCGCCATCAGCTATCATCATGCGGTACATCTTGTTTGACTCACGCTTATTATAGTATTATCCCAGGTTCAGAGGCAAACGTGAGGCCCAGGGAGCGACAAAGAGACGAACATGGGTGGCGTAAGCGTGCATTCCAACGAACGTGCCCTTTGAAAAACAACACGGACCTATGGAATCAGAGCATGTTATCGATCGACCCTCAGATATTTGAAACGAAACGCCAGAAGTAACCACGGCTCCTCTGCCTTTGCGGTCCTTCATCTACGGAATAAGACGGTACAGTGTTTCAATAGAATCAGACGAATTCCGCATCGACCAACGCGAGATGACCACTCAAGCGCTGGACGAGCGCCTGGGAAAGGAGACGCCTGGATATATTATATGTGCGGTCAGTTGACGTGACGGGCAGCGCATCACTTTCCACCTGACGCTGCTTCGCCTGATGCCAACGGATACCGGAAGCAGAATCTGGATGCGGCTGCAGCCTGAGTGCTGCGCGCGTCTTTTTTTGATAACACGCAAGTCAGGAGAACATCGGCGGCCTTTTTTCGAGGAGAGCACGCCTTTGGCACCAAGTATGAATTACTGGCTGATCCTTCAGCAAATAAGTAGCTGCCATTTTACGCACTGTGAGATGAGGACACATCTTCACCGAGGACCACCATGGACTGGAGTTCCACGGGCCGTGAGGAACCGGGAGAGAATTTGGGTGGGAAATCCGTGACCGTGCTGGCGTAAAGACCATCACCTCACATCTGCGGAGGTCTAGGAAAGCGAGACTGTCACACGGGCCCCTGCAACTAGGGCATTAATGACACCCTCATCTTGGAATTGACAGGCTCTCCTCTGTCTGGTGTTGAGCCATCTCCAGGTTCACGTCTCAGCCTCATTCTTTCTCCTTGCCTCCCCCATTTTCCAGTTGCCTCGTACTACCGGCTTTGTGGGAAAAAGAAGTCTTATGCATGTTACAATGGCCCAATCGTCGAACGGCTGAGTCGATGAGGTGAGTTGTATTTGCATTCTATTCGGTTGGCATGGAAGGTCTCGGGTCGAAAGGGCAGTCGGGCAAGCTGTCCGTAGTAATTGTGAACCCAATTTGAAGCCAAGTTATGTCCAAGCTGAAGTGCAAATGAATCCGTCGCAGACCAAGCGACAAGCAAATCACAGGTCGGAGTAGACCAAGGTCCAGAAAGAGTAATGTCCAAAAGCAACCCGCACATGGCAAAGGTACATACTACTACCGAATTGCCGTACCATACAAAACATTTTACTAAAGAACTGGTGTACAACTTTCTGCATGATGGGCCCTGTCATCTTGCGTACTACGGGATAAAGCCGCAAGATATGTGAAAGAAGAAAAAAAAGGAAGCGTGCCCCTGGTTTCTTCTGCAATGTAATATAGGCTAAAGCTATCACGAGCATGTTGAGAGACAACAAAGCTAGGTATAGCCAATATAAGCATGGACGAAGCTACAATCGGGTGCGAGTGTAACCCTAACAAATAGGATAACAAGGATATAAAGAGAGCCGCGCGGCACCTCAATCAATAACCCCAAGATGATCCTCTTTGATAGTACCAATTGCAAACTGCAGCGGGTGAATAAGTGCTATCAGACACAGGTAGAGGACGCACGATTTCTGTCGCATCGACACGGGTACCTACAATTTTTAACCGGACCCGAGTATTTTTCTCGATGATCTGGTGACAATGTCATGGTAATTCCAGTCAATGATCAAAGGAAGATCTGATTGCCTCATACCTGGTCTTCTGACGCAAACGACGGCGGATTTGAGTTTGGATCAAATTTCATGTCAGGATGTATGAGCTACAAACTCGGGAAGCAAGTGGTGTGCAGGAATGGGCAAGAACCTTACTTGGTGCGAAACAAAAACCTGTAGTGGTCCTACGTCCGCGAAAAAACCCATCTGTGGCCGTGCGTGAGGACTTATGTTTCCATGGAAGCGATCAACCCGTACCTTGTTGACGTTGTTAACTACGCCATCCACCACCTCGCCTTTGAACGGCTTGAACACAATGGCGCGATACCGTGTAATGAACTCGGCTTGCCCACTCCCGCTTATAACCATGCCTTTTCCGATATCGAGGATAGAGACGACGGCGATAATGTATCCAAATGCTCCAGAACATGTGCCTTCGACATCTGCGTATAGCTTGGATTCCAAGAATTGAAGCATGCGAGGACCAAAGTAGGACGGGTGGAGAAGAATTGTGTGGGTCAGCTCTTTCTAGAAGGTCGTTTGTCAGGAAACACTTCGAAAGCGATAGGTAACGCACGATGAAGAACATGTTGGGCTGACCAAAGTTATGCGCGCGTCACAGGTCTCCATACAAACTCAAATTCACGTGACTAATCCGCGTTCATTTCAATTATGTAATGAAAATGATTTAAATGGGAGAGTCGAACATGTCGAGTCCTTTATTTTAGATCATTACATACCTTCAACGCGGCGACGATGGCGACGTATTCCGCTTTTTTCTCGTCTGGTCTCCTCGCACCACGCGTTGCTAGATGCACGACGCCCGTTCTACCCTCTTCGCCCATGGCCGTCTCACCGAGTCCCGTCGACCCCGTTGACCGTCAGTCGAGCGTGACGCCTACACCTGGCCAAATAATCAGTCCATGTCCCCAGGCCCCCGAGTCCCGTACCATAGCTGAACATCCCAAGATGCGCAGACGTCGCTCCAGCATCAATATTGGTGCCAGCCCAATGGCTCACATCAAGTCTCCTGTCAGAAACGCAGGTGCCGCTCTCCAGCGGACAGGCTTCATGTCTCCCACACGTCACCGCGCTTCAAGTACCACCCTGAACGAAGCGTCACAAAACAATAGTCTGCTTGGAAGGCTGAGAAGCGGTAGCGTAGGCGGTATTGCGAATACTTCCAGGCGGTAAGTATTTGGATTAAGTAATCTGTCATCTCTCTGAGCAACCACTGCTAGCCCACGCCGGGCGGTCCGCGTCCCCGTTCCACTCGTGCCACCGCCAAACGTTCCGCTTCCTGCGCCTCCTCTCTCACCAACTCCAAAGTTCAATGGTTCGCTGCAACCTGCACATCTGCTTGGTTCCAACGCGGAGAACGCTCATTTCCCGACATTATTCTCAACGGCACTACTGGGACAGGACTGTGCTTCCAATATGTCGATGAGTTTTCACAGGGCGAATTGACAGTGCCAACTAAAATGGATTACCTCCAGGGTGCTTGATGCACTCCTCGATGACTTGATGTCTCCAACACTAGCGCTGGATCGCGTAATCTTTTTGTATTTTTCCGTTTATCCTCTTACGCTATATCCAAGCTAATCCTCACCACTACTGCACTATGTTAACTTCCCATTCCCATCATCCCGCTTTGTTTACTTTTTACAATCTGTGACCATATCTTCCCTTGAACTTTGCTATGTCTACCCATGTGTCGTCTTTATCAACGCTTGCTGGTTTGCGGTAGCTAAATATGCCCAAGTAGACTTGGTCCAACTAGTGCTTGCGGCAGAGCAAACAAGTCGATTAGTTTTCCTCTCCATTCAATATGAACGCACTCCGTGTTTCCCAATCCTTCACATCCGGATTCATTTCTCCTTTGTCAAGCACTTGGGCGTCATCGCACCAATCTCCGTTCCGCTACGACAATCCCCGTTGGTAAGTTGCAACAAAGAGGTGTAACCCGCGTCCATATGCCGCCACACAGATTGAACAACGTTCATCGATGCTGCAGAGTCTCAAAAAGCGATTGTATTGGGAGGTCCCCGAAGGACACCTGCCGACCAGCTGTTATTGTAAGATACACATGATGATAGCCTGTCCGGAACCGACAATAACAGAAAGCACAACTTTTCAAAAAAAAAAAAAAAGGGGGGGGGGGGGCTAGGGCGGCGGTGCATCATATTGAACCCTCTAATCAAACATCCCACGTAAGCATCACGCTACCACCCTACTCCTCGTCCTCAAACTGCAGCACTTGCGCGTCCTCGTCGATGGGTAGGTCTCGGTAGCCACCGCGTGTTCGGTATCCCGTGCCCAGGTCCAGTCGCGATGCCACGTATTCGTACGCGATGCCCGCCAGTCCAACGAGGAACCAGGGCACGGAGGCCAACGTATCGAAAATGCCTGAACCCGAACGCGAGCGGTCCCCGGGAAGTCGGATCGTTCTGTTGAGTTCACATCGGCGTCAGCAAGCGGTCCGACCGACCGTTCATGATCAAAGGGGAAAAAAAAAGAACTCACCCTCGGGCGAGCCCGCTCTTCTTGTACCACCACCAAGACAGGAGAGCAGTGACGGCAAAGGGGAAGCAGATCACCAAGATCCAGAAGAGCGCACTGTGACCCTTGATGCCCGGGCAGAGGTGCTCTGTTCCACGGTCAAGTCGTACACCTCCTTCACACTTCGAGTGGACGGCTTTGCGGTACGCGGTTCGTTCATACCAGTACTCCTGGTCACCGCGGCAAGAGTCGTCGTCAGGAAGTGGTGTGGTCCCCGGAACTGGCACACATTCCCCTTCTGCATTTTTCAGGTAGTTAAATTCGCTGGGAAAATTTGTTGGACGAAATTCTCGTTGACGTTCAGGCTTCCGACGTACCACTCAAAGTCATCTTCAGTACAAGGACAGTTTTTGACGAATTGCTGCATTAGCTTTGCCTCCTTTCCGACAACGCAATTGGCGTCGCGTTTACGACGCTGGTAAAGGGTCTGTGGGAGACGTTCAGAGTTGTATTGTAACGGACAGGATAGAAGTAGTATACCTGATGACCGAACAAGCACACTTCGGCTCTTCTTTCACTGGGACTCCATAGTTCGAAGTCATTATTCTCGCTATTGTCCTCGTTCAGCACACCTAAGACAGAACCGTGTGAGTCCGTTGCAGAGTCCACCTCAAAATGCAAACCTACATTGCTTGTGAGTCAACGATGAAAAGTCGATATGAACGATCGTGGTCAACGACGAGCTAGGAGCGTGTGCAAGAAGCATGAACTTCCTGCTCGTATCCTCGGGAACCGTAATGATCGTATTGACCCTCAACCTTTCGTTGCTAAACTTGTATTCTCGCCATGTAAGGCCCTCGTCTAGGGTGAACAAGACGTGGTCTGTTGGTTCCTCATCGTTGACGATCAAAATGACCGATCCAGAGTCACCAAACTCCCAGAGATAGGCATCCTTGTGAACCTCTGTCCAAGTGAAACCGCCGTCACGAGAAATGAAGGTGTCGCTATCCGTGTAAGGCGCAAGCACTTCGCCCACGTTGCCGACCGCCATGACAACACCTACGATACCTGGGCTGCTATATGTCGCTCTTGCATCCCTTCTTTCTGTGAACCCGTGCACGTGGAGGGCACATTTCTACAGAAAATAAAGATCAAGATCAAAGAATGGAATAAAAGGGACGTACGGTCGTCGAGCAAGCATAGGGCTTTTGCTGAGAGTCATACGGAGGCGGTGTAAGTGGCTTCCAAGTGCCACCTGCAATTCCGTTTGTTGATATCCGAGTCCATTTGACGTCCAAAAGCACTCACCGTCATTATGCGTGATTCTCGTTTGGAGCGTCTTTCGGCCCGTAATAGTTGCCACAGCCGGGTCCGCTACAACGTTGACCAGTGCTATCCCATCCAACCCAACAAACTTTTCGAAATCAACAAACCCAGCTTCGTTCCTGTTTACGTTATCCAGAGAGAGTCCGAAATATGTTCCGTTGGAATTGGACTTTAGGATGTTGCCCCAGAAGGGGCTCGGTGGATCGGTCATGGTCATATGCAGGAAAATAGCGTCGGTGCTCGATTCGAGCACAGTATACGCCTACGCGTCATGTTTAGTAAGTGAATAAACTAGGTACCACTTGCACATACATGGGCATCGGGGTGCATGTTGGGTGGAAACTTTCCAGTCGCGAACGTTATTCCATCTAGCGAAACTTGAAGTTCCAAAGCATTCCTCGCAGGAAGATACTATCTCCATGTAAGTCATACTAGGCACCCTCGGAATGTCCACTTACTTCGGCCACGATGAGGTATTCCGAGAACTTTGTAAAACCAGCTACGTGGTTGAAAAGTTTGGTTTTTTTTCTGTAAAAATCTTTGCCCGAGATGAGTTGCAGGGCATTTTCAGTATGAAAGAAACGCTGGTCGCCCTGCTTGGTTTCGTAAGACTCGCAAAGAATCTGGGTTTGATCTGTGAGAAGGTCTTCGTCACGAGCCCAATCACAGTTGAGAACATAGTCTTCGATGAAGTTCCAATTTCTTCCATTGTCGGTCGAATAATGAGCCTGTGCGTGGCAGTTCTGTGCACCACTATCGCAACCGACTTCACCAATCCAAATAATGAAGTCGGAACGCGGCTGGAACCGGAGTGCTGGGACGCGGAATTTGTTCGGAGGCGACGGTGTATTCTGTTCATGCCAATAGCTGCCACCGTCTGTCGTGTAATAGAATTTAGCAGAATGGGTGATAACATGAGCTCGTCGATTCGAATGGGGGTGCATGTAGAACGTTAAAATGCGCTCCTCGGGGAATAGCTGCTGCCATGTGAGTCCTTCGTTGCTTGACTGCCAAATCGTGTCGTCATCCAATAGGATGAGA
>JBBPLE010000075.1:70805-92521 GCA_038089675.1 Boletales sp. KT-2023b
AAAAATGAGCGTAGATCATTGACAGGGACCCCGGTCGCATTTGAAAGGGACAAGAGAAATGTGGAATCTGCCTTGTCGTTCTCGACGTAATCGTTATTGAGTGCCCTCCATCCTGCTCCGTAAAACTTCATCCTCAAAGGGGCAAGTAGTTCTGTCAATGTAAATCCCCTCTTGAACCATCTGTCATATACCATGTCGAATGGGCTAGACGCAGTCGCAAGGTATGCGATGCATACATACGCGTTACGATACCAGTCGAACAAGTATTGTGCTGCAAACTGCCGTTCCATAACTTTATCAAAGTTGAGACAAACCATATCGGCCCAAGCAAACCGACACCTGAATGAACCTCTTGCAATATCACAGAATCGCTTTACTTTGTCCCAGCCAGGACCCGTGCGCGGAGAGTCTGTGATCATGTCATGGTACATGAAATCGGGATCTGAGCGAAGTCGTGTGTGCGATAGGATGGCGTACTTGACGACCCCCTTTACCATCGTCCTGATAACGTCTTCCCTGCGCTGATTTGCGTATGACGTGTGCCGTGCAACATCCGCTTCTCCGATCAACTCGATCGTGGATCGATACGCAGCCTTGACAGAGTCGATGTCTACGACGCGCATATACTCGAGGTCGATGAGTCGAATGGGAATATATTTGGCCGTGGTGTATTCTTCGAATATGTCGATGACTTCCGGCAGAACCATTGATATTTCAAGGACTGGCAATTGAAGACAGAATTAGTTAGCATGGCCTACGCGCGAAGACAAAAAGACTCGTATTACATACCTTTGGGGAAACAACGCTCTGAGAACGGGAATGAACTCGTGTGCAAGGTTTCCCACCGTCGTCAATCGGGCAACCTGGGGCGACGCGACCACTAACTTCCCTCCATACTTTTACACGATACCTTTGTTTCCTTTCAGCGTTTGAATGCAAGTCACGGTTACGCTGCACATTCATACATTGTTGTACCCTAATTCCCATCCCCACTTCCTCAGTGTCACCGGCGAGACGTAGTTGTTCAGTACATGGCCAATCTGGTCATAACTCCAATGTTCAAGTCAAAGCCGCTCACATCCAATTTGGATGAAGTTGTCGATGCATTTAATGACCACGTCTTCAATGACATGCCTGCTTATCTTCTGCTTATCGGCGATCTGGATATACGCTTGATCCGTCGTGAAGATTTACTTCAAATATTCAATCCGGAACATATTACCGAAGAAGAGATCGCCTCGTTAGCACAGTTGCCTCATGACTCGAGGGAGGAGTTAATTAAAGCTTTCGTTGCCCAAAAACTTAAGTATGCCATACTCTCACATCGCTGGCTATTAGAAGGAGAGCCTACCTTCCAGGCGGTGATGGAAAATGGTGTCTTTGGGAACACTGCAGGATATCAGAAGTTGAAAAACTTCTGCGCGGTGGCGAAAGCGCTGGGGTACAGGCTTGCTTGGGTTGACACGTGCTGCATCAATAAGGCAAGCAGCGCGGAGCTTGACGAGGCCATCCGTTCCATGTTCAGGTGGTATCGAAACTCGTCTGTGTGTATCGTTCACCTGGCAAAGGCAACGCTGGCATCTGCCGGATTGCTAGACAACATCCGCAGTGATCCTTGGTTTACAAGGGGATGGACGCTCCAAGAGCTGCTTGCGCCAGCGAGAATCAAGTTCTATGGTGCGGATTGGCTACCGCTTAGTGATTTTTTCAACGACAAGAAGAACACCGACCTCATGCTAGTAGTTTCGGAATAACTGGCATTGACAGTCGAAACCTCCGCCATTTCAGCCCCGGGGTCCTTGATGTGAGGGAGAAGATGCTCTGGGCATCTTCCCGAAGAACGACTCGCGTCGAGGATGTGGCATATTCACTTTTAGGCATCTTTGACATCAGCATGCCCATCGCATATGGAGAAGGCAAGCGAGCCTTCCGCCGCCTCATGGAGGCAATCGTCAGCGATTGTCGCGAATGGCAAATGTTCACATGGGCAGGACCCCATTCTCCATATGCCGCTTCTTTCCCCGAATCACCCACGGGTTATTGTGCATACACGACCGCCTCGCTTATCACGAATCCAAGTCGTTCCGTGCATCGACCGTGGGATTTTGGTTACCCCTTCTACGCGATGACGAAGAGAGGACTAGAATTGGAGGTTCTATTGGTGGAGATGATGCTACATCTCCAACGAGTACCGATCGAGGGCACCTGCTACGAATGCCTTACCTTCAGTCCTGGTGGAGAGAACAGGAGATTCTTTGGGGACATCCAGGTCGTATGTGACACCCGATTTCTCCTCTTTTCCCAGTGGGCGATCGGCATCATCAATTACAAGACTGACGGGACGGGTGAGCGAGAACGTGAGGCAGAGCTGGAACCGGGGAGAGATTACATTTGTTTTCTTTTTGGAACTGGAATTTACAGTCCTTACAGAAAATGGGAAAAGGTTGAAACCCGAAACATCCTAACTATACATACCAATGAAGTTCTCAGGAGACGTGTAACAACAGTGTGGCTCTGATCAATGGAAGCTCCTGTATGTAAGTAAATACATGGAAGCATCAGAACTGTGTCCTTCCGAATATTCCATCAGCGGCACTGTAACCCAGTCGTGTCTGTTATCCTGTATAATCATCGTATTACACAAGTTTCCAAGCGTGCGCAAACTCTATATCGTCATTACAGCTATGCGCGTCACTGCAAGTCCGATGTTATCGATCCCGGTTATAAGTCGGATCGTATCGCACTTCAAAATAATCATTCCAAATGAAACTGATCTCTAGCGTATGGCTGGTGCGTGCTCGCGCTAACGCATACATACCCTATTCAGAAGGTGATCGACAAGAACGATCTGGCGGTCGTTTGTGAGATGATGACCAAATGGCATCTGAAGACGCTAGCGGGGCAGAGCAAGCTGATGCACGCCGCCAGCTGGAAGTTCTCCACGTGTCAAAACCCATCTCCATCCACGTCTCGCCGATTTACCAACGTCTCGGGAGTATCCGCTGTAGCATCTTGTCTCACGTGTCTCGTCCACAGCACAAAGTTTTAGTTCCTCTTGAAGTGTTTCAGTTCAATACATACAAGGCATAACATAGATATTTAGGTGGCATGTCCGCTTGTGTATATCCCCAGTTTGGGAATAATGTTGTGATTTCACAATGACTAAGCCAAAAAGGATGAGTGATGATTGTGGACGAGAACGAAGAGCTTTGGATTCGTTCTCGCCCACAGTCATCACACATCCTTTTCGGTGGTCGTTTGTGGGGTCATAACACCACGACACAGAGACACAGACACATCTGCGCGTGAGCAGTTGTACGTTCCTTCGATGCCTCAACTGGTATATTAGTACCTGTAGGCTGTATAAAGTCAAGAGTGGATATAAATAACAACCACCCCATCATGATGAGATCGCAATGCAGACAATAAAACGGCCGTGGATGCGAACGCTCGGCTCATATGACAGCAGGCTCATCAACCTTAAGTGACTCCGAATCTACCGCCAACGTCCCACTGCCGCCTCCAATCACCAACACGTCTGAAAGCGATGAACGATCATATACGCCAGCCCAGCGCCGATATACGCACCTCGATCGCCGTGTGCACGCCCATCCAACCCACGCGGAACGTCCGCCCCCTCCGGCACCTCACTCCCGACCGTCCACCTCGGTGGCGCGCTGGCGACATGCCAAGATCCCAGCCCCGGATACGCAAACACATGCTTGGCGCGCTTGTCTTCCGTCCCCGTGCGCGTGTGCGTCGACTCGTCGTCGCCGTCCCGCTCGATGTGCCACCGCCCGCGCCTGGCCTCGTGCGTCGCATCGCTCTTCGCACGCCCGGCCGACCCCGCCCACACGGTCGCGAACACGACGCCAAACACGGCGAGCATCGTGTTCACGTAGATGATCTCGTTCACGATCAGCGGGTCCACGCTCCGGTACACGACGATGAGCTGGGCGATCGAAAACAGCGTCGGGATTAAAAAGTTGGACAGCGCGATGCGGGAGAGGGTGCGCATCCGCTGGGCAAACGTCACTGTGCGAACTCGGGTAAGGAGACGCGCGACCGGACGGATGGAAACGGCGTACCGCGGGTGGGGTGAATGTGACTCGTCACGCCCTGTCCGCCTCTGTTCCGGATCGTCCACAGGAAGGTGATCGAGGCGTACCTACAACGAGCGTCACGTCTCAGCGCATCGATCGCGGTCCAAACACGCACGCATTATCCATCATCTGCGCAAACCACTCGATCTTGAGGTAGGGTGCCGTCGCCCACAGGAGCGCCACCTTGGCCGTCCCGCCTGGCTCACGCCATGTGTCGATGAGCACTTTGATAAAGATGATCAGATTAATGACGCGCCCGATTTTGAGCGAGATGGGCAGGGCGGTCAACATGGCAAACCGTGTCGGACCGAGGTGGTGGAGTGGATGTACGGAGATGAGTCGGAGGAGGAGAATGAGATCGACGAGGATGGATTGAAAGGCGCCAATAAAACCGATCGCGAAGTTGACCTGGAAAAGGCGGACGTGGTTGAGGAGAGGGCTGGCGTGACAGGGGTTACATTGTACGGGCAGCGTACCGATGGAGGCCACGGGTCTAGACTAGACAGGATCGAGTGTATCTGAACACACTCGTGAGTGTCAATCCATCTTTAGTGGGCATTCGGCGCCACTCACCGTAATCGCGTCGACCATGACTCCCCCTGCAAATGCAAGCACGATGACGACCACGTTGAGAATGAAGATGGGCCGCTGCCGACTCCGTGGGGTCGAAAAGTAGAACAAGGCGTTGAGGAGCGGTAACAGAAGGGTGAGAAACGTGTGGCCAATCAGCAGGGCGTTGAGATAGGGCTGGATGAGCGCGCCGGCCGCTGGGACCGTCGATGGGGTCGTCACCGTCGCGTTCGTAGACATGGAGGAAGATAATGGAACTTGGTTGATGAACCTCGGTTACAGGTCACCAGTTTCTTTTGGAAATCAGACTCGTCGATCCTGACGGGGGAGACTGGCAGGTAACGGGAAAGACGTTGTGGGGTGAGGCCACGCGGAAACACTTGTGTCCTTTTAGCAAGGGCTACGCAGTTAGGTGAGATGGAATGGAACGGCTCACCTATAGGATAATGCGTTCGTGTCGGCAAGGCGAGCAAACACAAAAGCACCAAGACATCCCCACGCAGCCCACGCCCGCTCACCCAGGTTCTTATATCCTGCCTCATTCAACGGTGTCAATGACCACCTATTGGAAATTGGAGATAAGTAGGATAACCACACAGGAAAGGCCATGTTGGATCTGCTGCGGATGGCGTCTAGGGTCGACCTGTTTGATGGCTGGCACAAGGTTTTGGTGGCCTTCTCACTCTGATCAGTAAAATGGACATGGATGCACAGAAGGTATCCCTACCAATGTGTATATACGGTGTGCATCCTTCGAGATCATGATGCGCGAAGATGGCTGCGGTTAACCATTGAAAAAGATACAAAGGTGCAAGACCCGAACGCGAGTGAGCGCGGAACAACACCCGAGATGTCAAGGTACGCTTCCGTGATAAGAGTGCCTTACAACATATGCCATCATCTATATCATTCTTCCGTAAGATGAGAACTGTTGCTCGTCTTCTGATGGCAAAAAGAGCGGGAAGAATCGCATCTCAATATGCCGCAAGTTTCGTCGACGCCCGAGGCGCCCAATCCTTTGCAAAATATAGACTGGTCTGTTTCTCGAAGGAATGTTATGCCACCTGACTTCGATGAACTCGAGATACGAAAGTTCCCAGCAAAACCACACTCACTTGGTGATCAGCCAGTAGCCACAAACACCTGGGGGGTAAATGATGTTTGTTCAAGCCAGTGTTTGGTCGGATGCGCCCAACCGCCGAGAAGAATTATCACGGCACTGCCACTACCTTGTTGCGCCATTCGTCAATGGTTCCGTGAACGATATCGACAAGAAGGCGTTGGCATGGCCACGCACGCAGATGACTAGTTGATGCCATCACAAGTGGTGCGTCCGGTTGCCCATCCATAGTCCATGGACATGCACGGGTTTCTTCATTCGGGCGACGGCGACATCGTGATACGGAAATTCGGATGGTACCATATAATCAGGGACGGAGAGACAAGTCTAGCATGAAGAATCCCTATAGCCATCCTGAGAGATGGGAAAACAACCGTCTCCAGCCACCCTTGATTGACCTGGGCGGCAATCGTAAACTTGGTCAAACTTGGGACAAGTACAGGCACATACCCCAATCTTGCTACAACAAGAAGTCGACACTGACTCACACCCACTTATCGTCTGACACCTTTCTTGATCCGGTTTCCCCATGCGCAAGCTCGTCCAGCCTTGATTTTGACGTGTGGCACTGGGACATACCCGGGTCGGCTCCGTTGGTGTTCCTCCTAGCTTCATGGAACGCCTTGACATGTTCACGTATCTTTCTCCTTCGTTCCATCCCATATGCTTGTGCTTCTGAGCGTGCCTGAGCGAGGTTGGCCGCTGCAGACTGTGTGTGGCGCTCGACGCGGTCCATGTGGGAGCTAACAGAGCTCATGGCAGCGATCATCTTGACGATATAGAGACATGTGAGTGCACGAGTTGAAGATGAGTCTTACATGACACCTAGGGAAGGCTCACCCCGGCAAGCAGAAACGCAATGATGCTATAGCGAATGTGGACGTCGTCGGCTTGTGCATGTCCAGCATCAGCGGTCGGGGAGGGCGGTCTCGAGCGGCGAGAACGGCGGCGAAGCTCTGCGCGTATGACATCGTCATGAGACTCCCCGGTAGGGCCCGGACCGTGTCGGCCGTGGAGGGCACCGTAGGCATGCGTGATGGCGCGGAAGCGGGCACTGCGCACCGAAGGCGGAATGTCCTGGTTGTGGTGGTTTGCGTCGGGGTGATACAATTTAGCGAGTTCGTAATCTTGTCGTCGAGTCAACAGGAATATAGACGTGCGAGAACCAGACACTCACAGCGTGACTTTATCTGGGCTTGAGAGGCGCTGCGGGGGAGGTGAAATATCTCGTGGGGTGTCGGATTCGTACCAGGGGGGAACGGGAAGGGGTGTCTCGAGAGACAGCGTACAAAGGAGACATGCATCGTACATGGTTCGTAGCAAACCGGTACCGTAGTGCACTAGTTACGCGAAATCTATTTATGTAGGTACGAGTTCACCAACAGTCATCTCAACTATACCACTATCACCAGAATAATTCCCTGGGACGAGCAACACGGGCATATCAACGTGGCAGAACTCACGAATCACTTGACGACATATACCACAGGGTGAGATTGGGGTGACAACGTCCCTGGTTATGCCTGGGTACAAGTCAAAGCTACGTTGACGCGTGTACTCACGACACGATAGCCAGTGCGTTGAACCCCCTTTTTCCTTCGCTCTGTATACGGGGTCAGATGGACCAATCTATATTCGAATCAACACACTCACGATCGCAGTCACGATCGCCGTCTGTTCCGCACACGTCGAAGCACCTACGGTTCGTTGAATGCCGTCCCCTCGATCGAATGGGATAACATACCGTACGCAACGTTGTCGATGCTCGCGCCCTTGATGATCGTGCCATCTGCACACATCAAAGCTGCACCAACGCGGAAATTGGAATAGGGTAAATATGCATATTCTTTCACTTTGGGGACGTCATTCAACTAATCCTGCCAGGTGTCAATTTCAAGGCATCGACATACCTTGGATGGCTGCTCTGACGAGTGCCTCACGCGATTCAGTAGACAACATTTTTGCAGGTGCGCGTCTGTCCCTTGATGGCGTTTGACCTCTCAGTAACATCCTCGATAGGAATGCGCATCCTATAAATGTACCGCTCAAAAATGACCACAAGATGTGTCATTCAAACAAATACACATCTATTAATCTTCTCCCCATCTTGGTAACGAGGAGGCGTCCATCACCTTGTTGGCAGTCAACCTATTGTCATCATGCCCTATGTTTGTTACGTTTCAGACTGAAGATTCACTAGCGCACATAGTTCGCGACGACTGGACGTGTTCTCTACCACGCATATAAATCATTCTGCTTGTGCCCTAGGATAACACCACCCTTCACAGTTCCCCGTACTCAGTCGACCGATCCACACCATCCATCTCGATCTTGCCGCATGCCCTCCTTGTTTTCCTCCCCCATCTTACGTATTACTTCCCTTACTCGGTCTACCTCGTTCGACGTTCAACGGATTGTCTGGTCGTAGATGGCAGAAGAGGTTTATTTTGGGAGGTCAAGTCTACCTGAGTGCACTGCCCATTTATAGGTGGGAATGCAGGAACGGACAGTTGGCTGTAGACCTTTCTAAAGTATCTACAGGTACGATTGTCCATCCTCTCCTTTGAACCGTCTGTGTACCTTTGAGGAGGGTATAGGGATGGGCTGCTCCTCTCGAAATGAGGAAGCGCTCTCTTTATTTTAGTGGTGTCTGGCGGTGCGGTTCTTGCAGCATCTGCGCCAAAGGCAGGCGAGGAGCCAACGAGGTTAATAACAGGGTCTTTGTTTGTGGGACCAACTCGTTAAACCAAACTCTGGTTTCAGTACACGGATAGCTAGCATGAGCTGGTTTCTCATGTAGCTGCTATGCAGCACCAGTACGCCAAGATATGATCGTACGAGAGGTTTCCGGTACAGGTTTGGGATCCAGATCATTACAGGAGTGCTCAGTATGGTTTATGAAATGGCGGGATTGATACGCAGAGAACAAGATCAACTTTGGAAGGAACAGTAGGATTACAAGTAGACATCCGTGAAGCTTTCAGAGGTGCCACTTTGTTGAGTTATTCATGGAGATAATTCCCGCATCGAACATGTGGTCTGGGAGTCTGGTGTCCTCCGGGTGTGTGGTCCAGTTAAAGGAGTAGATGCACGCCTTCCGTATCTCCGGTCGTCCTGGCCTGCATTGTTTGTCCGTCCATCGCCTCCTGACCAGGTGCTCTGGTCCCTGGCCCAATGCATACTCACTTCTATCGAATTGACAGAGTTTCTTTCCGCAGCTCATCATCTAGCCGAGACAAACTGATGAGAAAGGCAATGACTACAATACATCGTCAAACGTACCCCACTGATCATAGCATCAAGATGGTTCATCGCTCAGACCCTTGTCACATCGCTGGGTCCCATAGTGAGATACGCAGGTCCGTCTGGAGAACCCGGTGCGACGTTCTGGTACAGGTTATCGCGGTGCTTCAGCGACTGTGACGATCCCATTCGTTCGTGATGCACCTATGCACAATCAGCGTCAGCGACGAAACGGTATAAGATACTGGTGAAACGAACACGCTCAAAACGGTCCTTCGATATGGCCATTCCTGCCGATGGCGCTTGCTTGACCCGTCATGCATCACGACGGGAACGTTCAAGAATCTGCGAGTGTGTTATTCAACCGTGGGTAGCAAATACGCACCAACAACTGGTCGAAGTTGGCCACATCACGCAAGCCTTACTTCCAGCTCATCATGCAGATTGAAGACATCAAAGCGAAATTCGGCCGGTTCAGGATCCTCGTTATCGGCAGAGCCAATGCTGGTAAAACTACCATTCTCAAGAAAATCTGCAACTCTACGGAGAGCCCAGAGATCTACGACGATCAGGGAAATCAGGTAGGGTAAATCAAGATTTGGTGCTACCGAGCACTGAGGGTCGTGACTAGGTCGACTCAGCTCAGATCCAGGAATCCATGGGGGTGAGCAACAATGCTACAGTAGATCCCATGTTCTGCTGGGTATCTGACTGAATATGCTGCAGCGAGGACTCCACAACATTGAGGACGAGATGGTATTCAAGAGTAACCCAGGGTTTATCTTTCACGACTCGCGGGGATTCGAGGCTGGTGGCATAGATGAGTTCCAGCTGATGAAGGACTTTGTTTCGGAACATGCAAAAACTGCTTTCCTCAAGAAACGCATTCATGCTATATGGTAAACGTGTATAGTGGGGTTTACAGTCTGCTGAACTGAACTTTGCACTTATACAGGTATTGCATTTCAATGGACAAGTATCATCGCCTGGTCTTGAATGCCGAGGAAAAGTTCTTTGATGAGTGTGACACAGGAAATGGTGAATTTTTGTATTATGGGTTATTTATTGGAGTAATGTGGCAATCACAGTACCTGTTGTGGTTGTGTTTACAAAATGTGATGCACTGAGGGCCATGGCATGTGGAAAACTCAAGCCTGAGGAAAAACAACTCCCTTGGGAACAACAGCTTGGCAAGATCAAGGAGCATGCTATGGATATGCTCAGGAAAAGCACTGCAGAGGAAAGGTTGCAACAAAGGAAGTATCCTCCAAAGGCATTTGTTTATCTGGAAGGTAAGAGTGAAGACAATGATAGTACAATGTTTGAAACCATTTTTTCACAGATATGCACAAATCTAATGATGGGTGTGAGGTACTTTTGGAGAGGACTGCAGCAGCCTTGAATGAAGAAGCCTTGCAAATGCTTCTAGTCACAACTCAACAATCTAACCTCAAGATTTGTATTATGTATGCTGTGGAAAGGCAGGTATTTGGATGATTTTTATTGATTGGAGCCTAAATATTTGCAGGACTTTGCTGCCATTTGTTGCTGGAAACTATAAGTCAATTGTGCTTCTTGGGTATGCAGCAGAAAAGGAGCTAGTTCAAGCCATTGCAAAATGGTTTCCTCATATCTTTGTAAGAAATTTCAGCCATCCAAGATCTAGTTGAAATAATATATGCTGATATACCCCAATGGGGCTGCCTTTATAGAAAGCAAGTATTTTTATTGTAATGGGTAATATAAGTATTCTCATAATTTTGGATTGGTCCTGGCCAATTCTTGTGTCATTTATGTATAGACAGTGAGTAGCCTGATTTGCACTAGAAAATTTGGGATTGCTTACAGTGGTTGGTTTCAACTATCCTGGTTTATTTCTTTATACTCATAGAGTGTATGTGACCTGAACCAGATTCAATGTGGATTTGTGCTGATAAACAGCATTTCATTTGTCCTGGGATATCCTTTTGTTATTCATAGGAAGTAAGTGGTTGATTTCTTAACCATAGGATTTGGACTGATAGTCATCACTTGTTGCATCTGTCATGGCCAATTTATGGATAAGTCTGTAAGTGACTTGTTTTCCACTGGGAAGTTTGATTGGTGCTTATAGTTTTGTATTTCTCCTCATCAATTCTATTATTATTCATACATACATAGTCTGTAAGTGGTTTGGTTTTTATTGAGAATTGGTGTTTGTAACTGATTTTTTTTATCCTTGTTTATTTTCTTTATAGCAAGTAAATGATTTGATTCTCATTTGGAAATTAAATGATGCTCAGGCTATCTGTTTTGGCCAATTGCTTTGTCATGTACAGGAAGTGGGTGCTTTGTTTGCATTTGATCAGATTAATTCTCACAGATTTACTATACACTTGTCCTTACATATTTCCACCCACTTCTTTGACATTTATAGTATGTAAGTCCAATTTAGCTGGAAAATGAATCAATACTCAGTTTTTGATTGATTCCTCTATTGGAACATATAGTCTGTAAGCAATTTCTTGCTAATTGATAAATTGAATTGATGCTCATAGCTTGTCCTGTCCCTTTTGTCATTTATAGCTTGTAGGTAGTTTGATATCAGTTAATTGGTTCTTAGCTTCCAACTATTTTGAACTTTTTCACAGGGAGTAAGTGGTTTGCTTCTCTCTAGAGCAATTTAAACTGACATTCATTGTTTTCATAGTCAGTAAGTGGTTTTATTCTGAATTAAGGGATTCATGTGGTGTTGATTTCTTATGGTCTTTCTTTTTACTTTTATAGAATGTAAGTGATCTGATTATAATCAAAAATTTATATTGGTATTTATAATTTTTGGTTTATTCTTTTATCATCTACAGTGGGTAAATGCTTTGATTTTGATTGATTTCAAATCAGAACTCATAGTTTGTATTTCATTTCTTTGTGGCTCAGGGGGTGAGTGACTTGATCCTCATTGTGAAATTTGGATTGGTACTTACAGTTTTCCATTTTCTCTTGCATATTTCTTTGCAACTATATACAGATTGTAAGTAGCTATGTAGATTCTTACCAAAGCCACTAATTGTTTTACCATGTTCTTTTATATATACATATAGTGGGTAAGTGACCCAATTATATCCAAGAGGTTTTGAATTGTGCTTATAGTTTTCCCTTTGCCTTTGCTTGTATCTTTGACATTTGAAGCATGTGAGTTATTTTGATTTCAACTGGAAGATTCACACTGATCCTTATCCATTTTCATGTGCCCTGATCTATTTTTATGTCATTTGCAGAGGGTCAGTGGTCAGATTTTGCCTGGAAAACCTAAATTGTGCTTATCATATTTTATCTGTCATGACCTATTGTGTGGCACATATATATAGGGAGTAAGTAGTCTAATTCTGATCTAAAGATTTTTGTTGTGCTTATGTTTATTATTTGTTTATTTTATTTGACATGGTTTCTTATATGAATAACAGAGAGTATGTCATTTGATTTTGACCAGAGGGTCCAGATTAATGTTTATATGTTCCTCTTTGATTTATAGTGGGTAAGCAGCTTGATTATCACCAAACTCAAATTGGTACTAATAGTGTTCAACCTATCTTGCTTCATTTCTATAAAATTTATAGGATGTAAGTGATTTGATTATAACTAGAAGATTGAACATGATGCTCATATGGTTCATTTATTCTGGCTTATCATCTTATATTCATAGTATGTAAGTGATCTTATGCATTGATTATGAAATTAAGACTAGTACTTATGTATTTTCATTTTTTTTAATCATTTGTAGGATGTATGTGATCTAACTAGGAAAATTTAGATTGGTTCTCAAAGGTTTCTATTTATTCTGGCTCATTTCTCTACTAATCATAGTGGGTAAGTGATTTGATTCTAGCTAGAGAGTTCAGATTGGTGCTTAATTTATCATTTGGCCTATCATTTATAGTCTGTAAGTAATTTTATTTTGACTGGAAGATAATGCTTATAGTTTCACATTATTATGCTTATAGTCTGTAAGTAGTTTATTTTTAAATGAACCTATGCTACTTACAATAATGCTTATTTCATTATTTAAGGTATGTGATTGTCTATCACTGGACTTGCAAAAGTTCATACATATACATACATTGTTTTTATTTGCAACTTTATTCAGTTGGTAAGCTTTTTCACTTCTTATATTGTTATATATGATAAAATTAATGTGTAATTTAGCATGTAAGTATCAATCAACAACTATATAGTCTGTTATTTGCTGACCACACTGATCTAACATTTAGAATGTATGTTTTTTTTTGTGTGTGTTATTTTATTCCACTAATCCAGCTATAGGATGTATGTGTTTATTTTTTTCATGTTTTACTAACATATACTTGAAATCAATTCTGATTTCTAGATGGTATGTATTGATTTTACTTCCTATTCACAAGCATAGTGATCAATTTACTAGGATGTGAGTTTGTCTCATACATACACATATAACCCACATTTATAGATCTCAAATAATCTATCATTTTAGAAGGTAGTGCACCTTCATTATTTATGATGCAGTCTACTTATCTCCTACCACAGGAGGTTTGTCCCATAGTTGTTTCATGAATCCATTGAATGTGATGATTATATATATGATATATATAGGTAGTAGACATCCAAAAGGTTAGTTCACACATTTCTTCTGTTTTAACATACATACTTCCTCAAGTAAATTCATCATAAATTAGATGCCACTTTGTCCAGATAAGGGGGGACAACCAGCTGGACCAGCTAGTCTTGGATTAGGAGTATGTTCATCTTCTTGAATATGATCATCTTACAAAATTGTTATGTAGAATGTGCTGCCATATTATGCATGGAAGCAGGCCCTTAATGCTGGCATTGGTGATTTCAATAAATATGACTGATCTAAATGCTAATTAACTCTTGTAGATGCTGTCATTATCTTGGAATTCTCCTTCTTTTTATACAAGCAAGAAGTTCAAGATCCAATCAAGGTAGCAGCTGACCAATACAAGTCATCTGGAACAGCAGCCAGAGTTTCCAAGGCAATCAAGAACTTCTTCCCCAAATTCAATCCAGACAGAGCAGAAAGAAAGTGGATGTCACAACTTGTCATGGATATTGTTTCAGAGCACCTTATGTGTAGGTGACATATGTAGATCAACATGAACTCCTATTGACAATTTCATAGCCAAGAATAGCAGCCAATGAAATGACTGTACAGCAATCATTGCTAGGATGGCTATAATAACAGATCAAAGTGGTGTATATTGCATTGAGCACTAGGAAATGCTGGCCAATTCAACACCATTGGGCATAAAAGCACTGTAAGATGAGTAAGTGGATGGGAGTGAAGTTCAAGAATTGGAGCTTCAAACTGAGTTGGCCTGGCCACACTCCTCACACAACAATGAGGGTGCATAAGTGGCATTAATATTTTTCCTCTGAGTCTCTGACTGGTTTCTTGTTACCCTTGTGGCTGGATACATACTATAGCAGGACTAGACCACTGGCAGCTCAGTTGCTACCATACAAAAAAAACTCTGCCCTATTCAAAAGACAAAGTAAGAGCACATCAGAATCTTTGCAAAAGTCTTATTGCCACCTAAATACTTCTTACATAACATTATTTGTCTTACCAGCAGGCTGAAGTCACATGAGTGTTATAAGACTGTAAGTCAAAGTTCTGCTACATCTCATATTTACTATATCATCTTTTTGTACCTTATGAAGCTTTGCAGGCTTGGGATACTATCAATTAGCATCTAATTATCACTAGTAGTACATGATGAAAGAAGCTCAAATGCATGGTGGTCAGCAAAACAATTAACATAAAAACCATGGTATAGATCCAACAAATTATGAAGATTAACACCCAGAGGAACTTGTTCATCACCAAAAATAGGGAGTAAGTGAGTGGGACAAACTATACTGTTGATATGGATTACTGCCAGATTTTTTGAGCAGTCCTCATGAAACAAAGGCATCACCATCCACATTCCCACAAGGTTGTCAGGTTCATCTGCCAAGCAATCAAACCAATGGACCAGAGTGCATGGGTATGTCTGTCCATTGATGTGAATGAATGAGAAAAAACAAAACACACATGCGACATCCATGCTCAACATTCCCTCCTCTGTATTGCTTGTTTTCATAAGCACACAGTTGTTTTGTACAGGTCCATGATGCCATGATGGCATTGCATGAATTTGTTCATACTGCAAGTTACCAATGCCACTTGGGTCACTTGGTGAAATGAACATTGCCACAGCTGAAAGATATACCTTGACAGGCCTGGTAAATGAAGCAGGGTGGTTGGATGGATTGATCAATGAAGATTGAAGTTGTTGTTGTTTGGATAGGAAAGTAGAGATCAGCTGGGGGAGCAAAGGGATGTTGAGTTTGATGGCAAGTGCCAATGTTACACTTGGTCTGGGTAGGAACAAGCATAGACCTAATGATAATCACCTAGGTCAAGGACAGGGGCTGAGGGTTACATACTGACATAAGTCAGGGACTCCAGAAATGAAGATGATGGGTTCTGGTGGATGAAGGTTCAGAGTTATGTCAGATGACATCAAAGGACTTCTAGAAGGATTGCAGAGGTTCTAGGTGGAGGAGATCAAGGACTTTGATGAGGAGGCACTAAAGCCTAGCTTAGAGATGTACTTAGAGGAAGACTGGGGTGTGAAGGTGAAAACCTAAGGTAGGAATTGCTTAGTGCTACTGTACATGGATGGACAGTATTTATACTATGAGATGCCAGTCATACTGAGTCACCTAGAGTCACAGATAGCCACATGGCTGCATAAGCTAAGTATAGAGTTATGCAAATGCTGTACTGAGGTACTGTGATCAGGGGCTACAAATGATGATGGGAAAATAAGAGAATAAATAGTGCAGGCTGCACAAGTGGGAATGCATAGGAATGTGATCAGAGATCTCTATGTAAAAATAGATAATAAGTGTAAGTAGACATGGTAAAGTTTAGAACATGAAGGCATATCAATGTTACTGTGTCACATAATAATAGAATCAAAAGAAGACCAAGACAGATTATTATGTAGCAAGGAAAGAAAAGATAGGGGGGTATCACCAATCATAACATTACCCCCTTTGTATGGTAAAGCCACTGGCTTTACTTTAGTCAAAGGTGATGTCCTCATTGGTGACAACATCATTTTGGTTCCAGGCATCTTTGTCTCCCCACCCATTGTCCTGTCAGCTGTGGTAGTACTCATTGCACCCCCAGTTATGGCTGTGGAGCACACCACATTTTTTGCATCCTTGATGGTTGATGGTGGGGATGTTGTCAGGGTCCATTCCCCAAGAGTTAGTGCATTGGGGACAGGAGCAGCTGGGACAGGAGCATTATGGGTGTCTGGGGGTACAGTGACAGCAGTGATCACATTGGTGACATTGGCAGTCAAGAGTTCTATGGCCATGGTGGCAACATTGGCTACATCATGAGAGGTTGGTAGTGGGGGAAGTGGATGGGGTGGTTTGGGGTTCATCCCAATTGATGGTGGTGCCGGTATTAGAGGGTGCACTAGGATGGGGGGTGGGTGATCATATGAGGTGGAGATGACAGGTGGGAGTGTGGCACCTGGATATGTCCATGAGTGCAGCCACAGCTCATAGGCTGGTGGAGGTGTGGCAGGGATAGAAGTCAGTGGTGACTGGTGGTTCATTTTCTTGGTTGGGGTGGGGAGTGTCTGCACAGCGAAAGGAGGTGATAGGTACAAGAAAGTTGATGAGGGAGGGGGGAATTCAGGGAATGAAAATGAGGGAGCCATATAAGTACCACCTCCTATCATTGGTGATGAGGTTGAGTGTGATGCCCATTATGACTTTGGTGATAGTTCCATAGGGGATGATGTGCTCGATCAAGTGACCAAATCCCAAATGGTAGAGGTTGTCCAGGGATTTTTCCCTGAGCTGGCCTACTATGGTCCAGAGGGGGGCATCAGTGGATCAGTAGGTGAGTGTGAGGGTGCGATTGAGAGATATGGTTTCATTGAAAAATTTGACTGCAGCTACAATTTCTGAGGCCATGGTATAAGCTGGGTGGTATTCTAGGGCAGTGTGAGGGGGTTCCTGGGATAGGACCCAGGTAAAGGGGATGTGGTGGTTGAAGTGAGTGAGGTGGTGGACATGGACTGGGATGGATGGGGGAAGCAGGGGACAGACAGGGAGGCCTGGGGGGGAGGCAGGGGTAGATTGAGCTAGAGTGGGGCTTTGGACAGACAGGGTAGTGGCGAGGTCATCTAACACTGTGTTGGGGATATGAAGGGCAATTTGGAGTATTTGCTCCTTGACAGCTGTGGCAGCAGTGGGAGGAAGGATTGGGGAAGATGAGGGGGAGTTGATGGGTGGGGGTGGGGGAGTTGGAGCAGACAGAGATAGGAGAGGTAGCAGACATTGTATGACTACAGTGTGGCTGGGGTGGTATGAGTGCATTTAGATGGTTTTGATGATGGAGGAGATGTTTTTGAGATGAGTCTTTTATAGTTGATGAGGATGTCCTGTGTGTGTTTCAAGTCCTGTTCCAAAAGCCATGAGTCATCTTCTGGCAGATAGCCTTTCCATTGGACAAGGTACTGCCTCTGGGAAGGGTTGCCACGGTGCTTGATAATTTGTTCAATTTCATATTCCTCCTCTCCTCTGATCAGATCTGGTGGAGGGGCTGGGAAGTTGGGGTCATGTACATCACTTTCATGATATCATGAAAGCAGTGACATGTGGAAGATGTTGTGAATTTCCAGGTTTGTGAGAGCTGTAGTTGATAGGTAACTGGGGACAGGATTTTGGTGATGGTAAAAGGTCCTTCTTGTTTGGCAGAGAATTTAGGGGCAATGATGTTTTGCTTAAGGTTTTTGGCATTTAACCAGACCTTATCTCCTTTAGCAAACAGAATGAATTTCCCATGGTATCTGGATCTCATAAGCTGGTGTGTGAGATCATGTGCAGCCAGTGCTTTATCATGGGCAGCTGAGATTTCCTTGAGATGTTGTTCTAATGCTGGTAACTGTGATTCAGAAATAACCATGGGAAGGGGACAGGGTTCATAGCCCATCATGAGAAAGAATGGGGATTTTTGGGTGATGGAATGAGGGTGATGATTGTGTGTGAATTCTGCCATGGTGATATGCTCAGCCCAGGAGGTCAGGTTGTTTCCACAAAAGATCTGAAGATACATTTCCACCTCTTGGTTGACTTGTTCTGTTTCACCATCTGTTTGAGGATGGTAGGCAGTACTGAGGGAGAGATTGTATCCAAGGAGTTTTCCAAGTTCCTTGGTGAAAGTTGAGGCAAACTGTGGTCTGCGATCCAAGATGATTTTGTTGTAAAGGCCAAATTGTTTCCATACTTTTTTGAGAAAGAGGGTGGAAATTCCCTTGGCTGTAGCAATTTTCTTAGTTGGGCATAAAATTACCCCCTTTATAAGCCTGTGGTTGACCATGACCAATAAGGAGTTGAAGCCATTGGAAAGGGGTAGGTCCATGATGAGATCACAAGAGATTTGTTGGAAGGGGTGGGACAATTTAGATGGTATGGGGAGTAGGGGGGGGGTGCAGAGGGGTGGGTATCAGCCTTGGCACATTGGCAATGGATACATCCTTCAATGTATTTTCTGATAAAAGTGGCTAGGCCTGGCCACCAGAATTCTGATGCCACAAGTTGACAAGTTTTGAGATAGCCAGGGTGGCCAGCAGAGGTGTGGGAGTGGTGCCTAGTGATGATGGATCGACAAAGTTCAAGGTCATTTGGAACATAGACCTGGTTTTGATAGGTGAGAATACCAGTGTCATATTTCCAGTCAGATAGATGAGAACAGAGTTGGGAGGGGACTTCACTGTCCAGGACTTGGAGCAAGTTGAGGACAAGGGGATTGGTGACAGAGGAGGATTGGAGTTTGTCAGTTAGGGCAGTGTTGATCATATTGACAAACAGGAAGGGTGGAGGAAGGGTGACATCATGATTGTCCTGTTCATCATCAGGAACCAAATCTGGATGGTGGGAGAGAGCATCAGGACCAGCTAAGTCTTTTCCAGCCACATGAATTAATCAAAGATTGAAGTCAGCTAGATCAAGTAGCCATCTTGCCTGTCTTCAATTCAGGTTCTGAGGTTGTTTAAAGTAAGTCAAATTCTTGTGGTCAGTAAAGACTTGGATGGGGGTGGGGTGTTCCTGGAGGTAATGTTTCCACATCTTGAGGGCTCGAATGATAGCAAGGAGTTCCCTATCATAGATGTTGTAGTTTTGTTCAGCTGGAGAGAAGGATTGGGATAGATAAGAACAGGATTTCCAGTCCCCATTTTCATCTATTTGGAGAAGGATACCTCCTGAGGCATATTTGGAGGTATCAGTAGTGATGGCAAAAGGTTTACTCATGTCTGGGAAGCAGAGGATTGGTTGTTCCAGGAACTTGGTTTTTATGGAACAGAGAATTTGACAAGTGAATGTGCACTGCTTTCCATCACAAATATCCTATATATACCCACATGGCTCAGCAGCTTTCTAACACATATTGGCAGAACTACCTCTCCCACAAAAACTTTGCATACTTTGCTATCAAGTCTAACCATCTTGCCATCAACAAAAGAAATCTCAAATGGCAAACAGAGGAGTGTTACAATTGGTGATACCCCCTATCTTTTTCTTTCCATGTTACATAACAATCTCTCTCAGTCTTCTTTTGATTCTATTGCTATGCAACACAGTAACATTGATATCCCTTCACATTCTAGACTTTACCATGTCTATTTATGCTTACTATCTATTTTTACTTAGAGATTGCTGATCCCAGCCCTATGCATTTCCCTCTGTGCAGCCCACACTATTTATCATCTTCATTTTCCCATCATCACACATAGCCCTTGATCACAGCACCTTTGCACAGATTTTGCATAGCATTATACTTAGTGTCTGCAGCCTCTAGGCTGTTCCCTGACTCTTGGTGACTCAGTATGACTGGCACCACTTAGTATAAATACTGGCAGCTCATGTACAGTAACCTTAAGCAATTCCTACCTTAGGTTTTCACCTTCACCCTCAGTTCCCCTCTTGAGTCTTCCCTAAGTTCAGCCTTAGTGCCTCCTCCTCATCATCCTTCACCCATAGCCACCCAGAACCTCTGCAATCCTTCTGGGAGACCCTTGACATTATCTGACATAAGAACACACCTTTGTCCACCAGAACCCTTAGTCTTCATTTCCAGAGTCCCTGACTTATGTCAGTATGTTATCCCCAACCCCTGTCCTTGACCTAGGCAACTATTGTTAGGCCTATGCTTGTCTCTACCTGGGGCAAGTGTAACAAGGAGTTTTATGAAGACTTGCAAGTTGAACAAGCCTGTCACCTAGTTGCTCAAGGAACTATTGTCTAACAAGCTCTGGAACTCACACACCTCTGAGAAGCCAATGAATTGGCAAGAAATCGGATTTTACTCTTCAACAGTGAGCTCACAGCTGCAAGAGGCCTGGTTAGACTTTGAGAAGCATCACCCAAAGCAGGCCCTAGTTGTCCAAGAAAAGCTCAATGAGTTTCTAGAGCCAGTGCTGATGAAATGGCCACTGCCAGTCTCTTACAGCATTCAGTATGCTGATGAAAAATGGTATCATGTCAGTAGAAAACATTTTTCTGGAGGTACTTTTCTCAATCTTATTCTTTCTCCTGGACTATACATCACTCCATACTGTTCTTGTATCAAGTTCTATTATTTCAGAGACTCTATTTCTGGTATAGAGCTCAACAATTACCATTACTTCACAACTCTCAACTACAATATATTCATTTCTTTACTTGATCAATCAGACTCTCAGTGGTACTGAGACAATGAGATGTTATGGAGTATTATCTATCTGGAGGAAGATAATCTATATGGGGAATGATATCCTAGGAAACCAACAGAGAATTGCATTTCTAGGTGATATAATCAGAGGATGAAGAAGCATCAATGTCCTCAATGGACATATGACTTGGAACCACCTGGTACAAGCACCATTGCTATAGAAGGACTCCTAAAACAGGATTCTGAAACAGAAACTGCCAAAACTCCAAGATCTGAAACATCTATGGAGATACCACTATTCCAAACCATCCAAATCCACTCTAGCACCATTCCTGGTTCTTCTCATTCCATTTCACCTATTCATTCCAGATCATCATTCATGAATACTGATTTCAATACTATTACAGTTGCTGCCTTTATTCCATGGTAATCATGGCAGCCATTAAAATTGGTCAAGAAATCACTAGTTGTATCAAGCTTCTAGAAGGCCCTTTAAACTATGTTATCTGGGCTTCTCAGATGTGCAATGTCATTACCATGTTAGGAACCTGGAGCATCATTGATGGAACTTCCCTCTGGAATACACAGAAGGATGATGCTGAGAAAGCTCACTGGATCAGTAATGATCAACAAGCTGCTGCACTAATAGGTTCCTACATGCTTCCCACTATGCAATATCTCATCCCAACCTCTCACACTGTTGTCAAAGACACCACTGGCAAGGTTACCAACTATGAATCCTGTGTTACGCTTGGTCCGGGTAGGAACGAGCGTAGGCTCAAAGAACTAACTGAGGGTCAAGGGTTCGAAGGATTCGGTCAAGAGATGCTTGCCGAATAGTCAAAGAGGGTCGTCCGATGATAAGTCGACGAAGGGTTCAAGGGTTCGTCTGATGATGAGTCGACGAAGGGTTCAAGGGTTC
>JBBPLE010000076.1:2945-47361 GCA_038089675.1 Boletales sp. KT-2023b
CCGCTCGGTCGGGATGCGCTGACGGGCGAACCGCTGGTGCCCATCTCCGCGGACGGTAAACATCACCCGAGGGTCGTCACGCTCGGTGGCGACCATACGATCGTCCTTCCCCTCCTCAGGTACGCATGGACCCCCGCGTCACCGCGTTCGTTTCGTCGTGTTGATTTCGACCATGTAGGTCCATCCACTCCGCCTACGGTCCCATCTCGGTCATTCACTTTGACTCTCACCTCGACACGTGGAAGCCCGCGGTGTTTGGAGGCGCTCCGTCCGACCAAGCGGCCATCAACCACGGGACCTACTTTTATTGGGCCAGTCAAGAAGGTCTCATCAAGAACGGGAGTTCCATCGCAAGTATCCTATTTTCTTTCTCTCTTTCTTTCTTTCTCGTTCCACCCTGCGTTCTTCAAACGCTTTGATCCTAGTTGATCCCGTCCGTTTATAGCACGGCGCAATTCGAACGACCCTGTCGGGCCCCGCGGACTATGCCAACGACGACGCATCCGGGTTCCAGAGGATAGAAGCGCGTGAGATCGACACGATCGGTAGGTCTTGGATCAGCACGGATGTCGCCTCGCTCGTCCACCGTTGACGACGCTCGACAGGCACCGACGGCATCATCAAGAAAATTCGAGAGACTGTCGGGGACCGCCCGGTGTACCTCTCGATCGACGTGCGTCGTCACTCGTTTTCTTTTTTTCTTTTTTTTTTTTGATGCCATCGCGTCACGACGTCTCGAACAGATCGACTCGATCGACCCCGCGTTCGCGCCTGCGACGGGCACGCCCGAGACCGGAGGTACGCGTCACCCCTGATCGCGTTCCCGCCCCGCCCCGCCCCGCCCCGCCCCCCCGCGGACGACCTGACGACGGTTTTCCCGTTTTTTGCAGGTTGGTCGACGCGCGAGCTCCGCACGATCCTGCGCGGGCTCGACGGACTGTATATCGTCTCTGCCGACATCGTCGAGGTCGCGCCCGCGTACGACACCAACGCCGAGTTGACCACCATGGCGGCTGCGGACGTGAGTGTGTCGTGTTTTTTCCCTCGCGAGTCCATGAACGTGGCGAACTCATCGCTCGGTGCGATCGTAGGTCCTGTTCGAGGTGATGAGCGTGATGGCGAAGACGCCTCTCGGTAAAGTGGCCAACTGATCCGCATCGTTGTCGTTTTTTTTTTTTCTTTCTAGAATGAAGGAAACCTTGGGTTTCGTTATGTCCTTGATATGCCTTTGTTGTTATGTTTTGTTGCATGTCCCATGTTGCCAATTGTGTATATAGAATATGATGTCCGAGAACATGTACGAAAAAGAAAGAAAGGTTCGGTGCAAGTGAGAAAACCGACACCGCCCGTTTGAACAACGCCATCTTTCTCTGTCTGCAAGAGCGAATGTCCAAAAGCGCCCCCGTCTATGCCGAATCCCTGGGGGTGTCGTCGCCGTCCCAAGTGCATGGCGAATGGGGGAAGACCCTACCTGACATGCCAGTGCGTAAACGGTCAAATCTGGCTCACCTCTCGCCCCTCGTCTCCTCCGGTTCTCAACAGAGCAGTTGTGAATCCATGACGACATCGACCTCGAAGATCGTTTCAGCCCGGAAGTACATTCGGGAATTCAGGTTGGCGAGAAGCGTGTTATAGTAGATCGCGCAGAGAGACATGGCAGGCACCGTGAAGACCATCTCTTGCGGGTAGACCAAGACCTGTCGGTCGGTCACGGAAGGAAGGAAAACGTCAGAGGAGAGAACCGACGGACCGGGACGCGAGCGGTATTTTTCACGCACCAAAACGCAGGACACGACCGCGATCGCGGCCGTCCACATGCCGCTGTTCACCGCCAGCACCGTGAGACGTCGCAAGAGTTGTACAGTGCTTGTGGAACTCGGTGAGCGTCGACGGCAGGCGGCGGCGGCATCAGCAAAATGTCTATGGCCTTAACCCGACTTGGCACACTTAGTTGCCAGGAAAATCATCCTTAGATGACTTAGCGAGTTGAATAAGTACGGCACATGTGACCGGCAGCCAATAAGCAACCGCACCGCATGTTCACAAGCGTGCCAAGTAGCGGATAAGGCCGGATAAGGCCATGGACATTTTGCTGATGCGCCAAATCGTACGCATCGTCCGCTCACCTTTTGAACAGAGGCGTACCGGTTCGCTGGCGGAGCAGCAACCGAAGGAAATATATGGCGATGATGACGTCCACCGCAGCTGCGACGAGCGCGCCAGAGCTGAGTAGTCCCTGGCACGAGGTGTTGAGTTCATCGCCGAGGCATCGGAAAAAATCTACGTGCTAACCACGAAGAACGTGTCGCCGAGCACCGCGATCGGAATGACGTGTACACTGACACAAACGAGTAGATATGAGCGGCTCGAAGTCCGGAATGAAGAAACGATAAAACTCATCGGCATTGTACAACGCGTTCCCTACGTAGACTGAGATATCCTTCGTCAATACCGATTGATGTACATGTGGCATCTGATCTTAACTGAGGGTAGACACTGGCATGGACCATCTACGGATTAGACACCACCCCGGACAAGCGTGCCAAAGTCTCACCTAATTGGTATATCGCTGTGGGAAGCTACACGACAAACTTCAACAGGGACCAAGGGTCGCATTGCAATTTCCTTACCCACAGGACAGGAATCACGACGTTCTTCTCGCCGACTGAGCAAGTATAAATAAAGGAAGAAGGTATCAACGATAACACGCACGAATGTAGATTCGATAGACGAAAAAACCTTGCGTAGGCAATGCGACCAAGTACTAGACGACGTTAACGAGGTTGTTGCTCTAGAGTTACTTGTAATCGTTACAATCACCGCAATTTGTATCTTTGCAGCTCGTTAGTAAAAGTTGTAGAGGCGGCAGAAGAAATCACTCACGACAAGCTCGCTGAAACATCACACACGCATATATCCATGCAAGATTAGACACCACATAGTCTTGGCCTGGCGACTCACGAATTCGTAATGGTGGATGACATCGGATCCACCAATCCGACCATGATGTATTTGTACTCTGAGTGATATGCTATTAGTAACAGGAGGGAGTCATTTTAAATTTACCGGACACATACGACCACTAATGATCAAGGCCTGATGAATTGTGCTTAAGATCCTATACCAAGTCAGATTCAGGGACGTAGCGAAACAAGGCAACAAGACACCACACCATAATGCTGTTACCTACGTTGTAAAGACGTATGCGCATAGTTCCTTGGGTATGCTCACAAATCTACTTACGGAGCTCTTCATCCATAGAGGATCATCCCGATAACTCGAAGTGTGTGTAATCAGCTGAAGAGCCTGTGATGAATGTGGCCTTACTGGACGTAATAGAAAAATCTGGTCAAATCACCAGCACCATTCAGTTATGGTGCAAACCAGGATAGGACCAGTAAACTTACGTTTGCATACATGACACGCCGTAAAAAGCAGTGGACAAGATTGTAGCAAAATATACGGCACCATGGTATGAAAGAGCGACGTCCAAAGTGTCTGACATGTCGGTTCATCAAAAAGTGCTGGGTATATTCATTCTTTGTTGCCATATTTAAAGCATTTGAATTCCGGATGATATTTTGATACCCTAACTTTGCAGATCAACTGTATAGAGTGTTCGCACTGCAATACACACAGGTTTCATCAGCTTTTGTTGACGCGTTGTCGGTGAGCATTCTCCGAGTCAACGTTAGTGCTAGGAACGGTCGCTGCCACATCAGCGAAATGTCCCGGGTTTGGCATTGGCCATCAGCAAAATGTCTATGGCCTTAACCCGACTTGGCACACTTAATTGCCAGGAAAATCATCCTTAGACGACTTAGCGAGTTGAATAGGGTTGAATAAGTACGGCACACGTGACCGGCAGCCAATGAGCAACCGCACCGCGTGTTCACAAGCGTGCTAAGTGGCGGATAAGGCCGGATATGGCCATGGACATTTTGCTGATTGAGTCACTCACTTTCGTTGACGTGTTGTCGGTGAGCATTCTCCGAGTCATTAGTGCTAGGAATGGTCGCTGCCAGCGAGTTCTGGATCGAAGGGAGGATTCGCCCAAGATCCTCTGTACTTCCAAGTCCATGTGCCGGCTGGCCGACGAGGGCTTGTGGTAGTATGGTGCATTTGCTATAGAGGAGTTACATGCTGCGCTGCAGAATTCCAGCGCTTAGGAGGCAGGATATTCATACAAAATCCTTACCGATACGCGCATGATGAACGCCGAGTCGCCGTGATCTTCAACTTGAAGCAGCTTTCGACATATCGTTCTCACGATACTGATCATGATATCGACGTTCATGCTCAATATGACAGTGATATGAGAGAAGTCTACATTGCTGATATTATCTAGGCTAGTTGACATGTGAACTGCGCATGATCGTGCATTGCGGTGGCCCTACTAGTATCGTACGGCAAACGACATCAACTTCCCCGGCGTGAGTCGACCGCCTGGCTGCCAATGTAATCTTTTTTCCCTCGTTCCGGGTCACGGTGCATAAACAAACATTGTCCGACCGAGTATATTCATTACAGTAACAGTCAGCAAGTAGGGATATGAAGTTGTCATATCGCAATGCAATAAACATCACGAAAATGATGGTGAAAGTGAAGAATAAATACTGACTACGCTTCCAGCGTTAAACGAGTCACAGTCTGACGACGCCACCAGTGTGCCCTCTTCCGAGTCACCTAGAACATAATCATTCCACGTTCGAGGAGCACTCATCACCCGGACAAGGACGGTCGGATCGAGACACGGCTACGGGTGTGGTCATCTCTGGCCCATCGCACTGCTTGTTTCCCTCATCTCACCCATAGTTCTGGAAGTCGTCGGCAAATTCATGTTGATCTCTATGATTTTTTCACCCCGAAGGTACATCCGGGAATTCAGGTTGGCAAGAAGGGTGTTATAGTAGATCACGCAAAGAGGCGTGGCAAATATTGCAAAGAGCATGCCAAGCGAGTGAAACTGCATCTACGAGATTTGTCGGTCGCAATGCAACAAAAACAAGGATAAATCGGCGACCGAGCAAGTGGAAACGAACGCACACACCAAAATACACGAAACGACAGCAAATGTAGCCGTCCAAATACCGCTATTCACCGCAAGCACAGTAAGGCGCTGCAAAAGTTGCCTTGTGCTTGGGGAGCTGCATTGAGTCTGAATGGAATCGGAGATGTTGTCCGCTTACCTCTTGTACACGGCGGTACTAACTTGGTAACGGACAAGTAACCAAAGGAGGCAGATGGTGATCAATAAATCCACACCGGCAGCGACAGATGCAGCTGAACTAAGTATCCCCTGTCACGAGGCGTCAAGTTCTGCCGACCGGATATCAGAAGTAAATCCGTATGCTAACCTCAAGAAATGTGCCTAATAGCACTGAGCTCTGAACAACATGCAGACTGACATAAACAACAAGCAGGCATAAGCATATTGAAGCCAGCATATAAGAAACACCGAACCCATCAGCACTGTATAATGCTTTCCCCGCATAAACTGAGAGATTATGCACCATCAGTAATATTGATAACCTGAAACAAGGCAGACGGTCTTAACCGGTAGCAGCCACTGAGGTTAATAATGTAAAATTAGAGAGCACTCCCCGGCTTCCAGGCACTAGTAAGATCTCACCGAGCTGGTAAATTGCGATTGGAAGCTAGATAGCAAGCTTCAACAAAGATGAGGATCAATGTTGCAGTCGTCTTACCCATAGGGCGGGAATTATGAATTTCTTGCCACTTACTGAGCAGATATAGATCAGAGAGTACTGAAGGGACAAAAGCTAAACGCACAAATATAGATTCGATAAATGAAAAAAGCTTGTGTAGGAACTGAAACCAGGTACTGAATGATATCAACCAGCTTATTCCAGGCATACGAAGGAATCATTCAGATGGGAGAAGAAAATCAAAGCTAGACCTTACGATAAGCTCGCTAGAAATTGAATCAAGATCAAAGCATGATTTAAAAATCATAAATCGGAGGGTAATGACTTACGGATTGCCGTCGAATACTGCCGGATCCACCATCCCAACCATGATGTATTTGTACGCTATGTAGGACATACGGTCAACAAATGGCCAGCGCTGTACAAGCAGGATACACACTGCCGCAAACACTCAAGGTTTCATAAATCGTGGTGAAGAACCTACACATTGCCGAAGTCAGTAATGCTGCAGACCAAGACAACAACTGAGGCCATACCACAATGTTGCTACCTACGAAAAGCGTCAAAACATGCTAACTGTGTTCATACATTCACTTACAAAGTTCTTCATCCATAAAGGCTCATCCTGATAACTTGAAGTACGTGCGTAATCAATTGAAGAGCTTGTGATAAACATGTCTTACTGGACATAATAGAAAAATCTGGTCAAATCACAAAACACCGTTTAACTATGGCACAGACAATATATCGAAACAACAAACTCACGTTTGCATGCATGCTACACCGTACAGTGCTGTGGTCAAGACTGTAGAAATGTACATTGTGCCATATATGAGACCAACAGGGATAGCTGGGGGAGCTGACATCTCGGTTAGTATTTACTCAGCCTCTAGCCTGCGGGCATGTAGCGTCCATAAATATATTTCTGTGACAAGACTGAGGCAGTTCGAGCCATGCCATATCTGGAAGCTGTTGGCTCCACGGGCATGTTGGGTACATCAAACTTTGATACCTGACTCATGATGCTGTAGTAGGAAGCCAGGCCTAACTTAGTCCAGCATCCTAAACAAGACTGGTACTAAGTATAAAGGTGATGCCAGTTTTCCCCCGATCCTTGCACCTCGTGGTCTACCCTTTTGATCCATCTTTTGTTGGTTGTTGGCTGCGCTGCGATAATGAAATGACATTGAAATTGACCAAGCAGGGTTAAGTTATGATAAAATAGTGCTACGCTGAAAAATGGGTCGATAATATCAGATTTCAATACTACGGCGACTTGAACTACGGGCTCTAGTTTTCTCACGAGTCACGGCCATCGTAACAGAGCCAAAAATATAGATCAAGGAGTCATCGCACTTGCTGGGTTAGATTGATCTTCAGATCTGACGATGGACATGGGTCAGGACATAGCTTCGAGCTGATGTACCTACTGACTAGAGCGAGCTGCAGTAAAATTATTAAAATCATGTTTAAACAAGCAACCGCGGCATCTTATCAGGCCTGAGGTGGATCACACAGTTACCTGGTCGGTGCACCATGCCACCTAGAAAAACAGTGACGAACACGACAAGTGGAAGCATATGACCAGTGTTGATTCTTGAATACCATGACTTCAAGTTGTCAGCATATAATGGGAACGCAGTAATTCTATCATTCCTCGACAGAGTGAGCAATCACTATGCTTCCAAACTTGATATAAAGGAAATAAATGGGCTGAGATTGGGTTTCATGGATTACTTTAAATGCATCAAAGTATTGTGTGCAGTCTACGGTACAGTCAATCGGTATTCCATGTTCATGGAAATTTCCAATTCAAGCAAGGTCAGATTAGGGAAAACCAACGTAACTTAGGGAAGTGGTGGGCCCTGGCTCACCCTGCCACTCACCAGCATGGCTCCTTGCATCATTTGTCATCTTCCAGGCAGGTGCCTACAGATCCATGCTGATGTCATTGAAGCTTGTTTTACCATGAAGGTATATTCGAGAATTCAAGTTGACGAGAAGCATATTGCAGTAAAGTGAACAAAGCGGCAGTCCAAATGCAGAGTAGCGTGGGAAGACTAGTATCTAGGATGATTTGTTTGTAATGATGAGCATGGAGTGGCGATATAGAGATGAATAGGACAGCACCCAAATGCAGGCTATGACAGCAAACACAGCAGTCCAAATCCCGGTGTTCAACACAAGCACTATAAGACGTCGCAAAAGGTGTACAGTGCTTGTGGAATAATAAGCCTCAATAAGATTGCAGATACTGTCTCCTTACCTCTTGAACAGAGGGGTACTAGCCCGATGACGGAAAAGTAAATGAAGGAGGTATATGGCAATGAATATGTCCACTCCAGCAGTGACAAATGCACTAGAACAGAGTATTCCCTGACTAAAATGCTAAGTCTTCCATTCAATATCAAATATTTATATGCTGACCAAAAAAAATGTGTTGCTCAGCACTGAGAGTTGAATGACATGAACGCTGGCACAAAAAACATGAGCAAATTAAAGTCCAATATTCAGAGAAAGGAATAGGTGAACCCATCAGCACTGTACAGCACCTTGCCTACATAGACTGAGTCTCTTCATTAGTATGGATCAATCGAAGGATGGCACATGATCTTTACCGAGAGTAGACGCTAACATGGATAACATACAAATTAGATGGATGGGACCTCCCAAAGTCTAGGATCTCACCAAGCTGATAGATTGCAGCAGGAATCTACATGACAAGCTTCAACAATGACTATGAAGGCTTGTTTGCAGCCTCCTTACCCATAGTGCAGGAACTGTAACATTCTTCCCGCTGACTGGATGAGTATAATTCAGAGAAGGAAGGTGTTGAAAGATAATTATGACGTACAGATATAGATCCGGTAAATGAAGAAACTTTGCACAGAGATTGCAACCAAGCACTAAATAACAGTACGTTGAGTCAGGCAAATGACTCCACACATAGAATGGACCATCACCGTCACTACCAGCTGTATCTGTGATCCATTGGCACATATCGAGAAGACAACTGAAGCGGTCACTCACGATAAGCTCACTAGAACATACATGTATCAAGGCATGGTTTTAAAAAACAAAATTCCTCACGGAGTTGTGCTCATGAATGACATTGGGTTCACCAACTCGGCTGAGTTGTATTTGTACGCTGTGTGAGACATACATTCAACAGGAGATCAGTATATATAGATCGGGTCACAAACTGCCACTTATGATCAAGGCTTCATGAATCGTACTCAAGGCCCTATGCAGAATCAAACTCAGAGATGTTGCAAACCAGTTGTGACAAGTGACTAAACCACACTGCCGCTACCTACGGAAAAACCATTCAAATTTGCTGAGGACGACAATATATACATCCAGTACCACTTACGAAGTTCTTCGTCCGTAGAGGATCATTCCGATAACTGGAAATACGTGTGTGATTGGTCCCTAAGAGGTTGCGACGGACATGAACTTACTGGACGTAATAGAAATATCTGGCCAAATTCCAAAACATGGAGCATGGTTCAGATAACCTAGAGGCGAGTGCATGAAACTTACTCACATCTGCATACATGACACACCATAAAGAGCTGTGGACACAACTGTGCCAAAGTACAATGTGCTGTATAGAGGACCGATAGGGATGTCTGGGGTGGCCGACATGTTAGTTTGTATCTCAAGCTCAATCCTGAACTAGCTTGCAGTTATACGTGCTTCTGTGACTCGAACAATGATGAGGCACTGTACATTCTTTGTTGCTATATTTAAAGTACTTTCCACTGCAATATGTTGGGCGCATCAAATTTTGATACCTGGTTCTCAGCCCCTGGCCGGCCGCATTGTAGATATTTTTTGCTTGAGTATTGCAGAACTCATTAACTCCCAACCCCTCCAGCGACAAAGCGACCTTACCTCTTAGCTCTGACTGGGGATTCTTGACACTACGTTTCAAATTGAGCCCGTCAAGTGATAAAGGCATCCATCTATATTTGAATTTAAGGGTTCACTAACCGCGGTGCACAAAGTAACCTGTACCTTGAGGGCAGCCTTTTTGTAGCGTGTCCTGAAAATATTCAAGTTTTGATATCCCAACTTGGAGCGACTCGTATCAAGTACGAGTTCCCTGTATTCCACTGCAATACCGTATGCAAATGCGGATTTCTCATCAGGCTCCCGCGGACAGACTAAATGTTGGTCTGCGAATCAGAAGGACTTTGGCTCGCAGATCGCATATCGCAAATAGTAGTGGCCAACTTCGGCCCCCGAAGTCTGTACGTCGAGGTAACCTTTCTACCATCTGATCAAGCTTGGATCACTCAGTCTTGCCACGCCAGTAGTTGGTCAATCTTGGCCGTGTCACACATGCGTGCAGCGCGAGCATGACTGGGCACTGGTATCAGAGTCTCAGAAATGGTGCATTCACGAAGGCGCTTGCACTCCTTGAATGGAATTTCGCGCATCTCGTCTTATTCGAGTGCGAGCCTAGAGGGAAAAGTTGAAGTTGAACGATGCCACAAAAACGTCACAGAGAGCTTCATACACCTTTCGTCCCAACACCATCATTTTTTCGATATACCAGTGGCGAGCGAAAACCGTCCTTGTGCTTACTGCTTCAAGAAACGATAGGTTGAGTCCTGCAAAGTGTCCTTCCGGGACGAGTCCGAAAATGTTACGCTGGTGGGCTTCCGAGTGACCTAGAGTGTCGATGTCATCCCGGCAGGTCTATGGTGAACTTGCCACTCAAGTTACCAGGTGACACCCACCTAAGATAGGTGATCAGTCAGCCTGGGTACGCCACGCCGCTCGCCGCTCCTCGTCTCGCCCATCAGTTGAGAAAGGATTAGTAAATCAATCGCGGCGTCATTGATGACCGAGAAATCACTCGGGTAATTATCATTGAGTTGTGACCAAGTAGCTCGAACAACTTGACGAGTGTCGCGGATGTATTAAAAAAGTGCGACGATGGCCGCCATTTGCCAGTGTTTGGTTACATAAGCTATTTTATGTAAGTTACCCGTGAACAGCATTAATGCAGTAGGTGTCCTCGACGATATCGTGATGGGATTAATTTGATACAATTGGTAATTCAGCGGTGAGTGTACTCCGTCCGGTAGTTATGAAGACTCGGGCCCCGGGTGCAGTGTCAAGGGTATGTTCGTCACGTCAACGACGCTCATGTCCCGGGCACGGATCATCTTTCGCGCGTTCAGTCTGTCCAATGTCCAGACAACATATGTACACACCCGCGGGCACGGAGAACACGGAGACACTCACACTGCCAACATGGAATTGACATAGCCTGCCCAGAACATCACGGTGAGCATCGTGCCGTCCCATCATGTGATATTTGCACCTACTCCTGCCGATGATGATCCCTGCTGCAGATATCAAATAATTGTTGTGTTGTGCGAGAAACTTGCCGCTGTGGTCAGCAACCGGGACAACAAAATTCGATTATACACACACCAGGATCGCAGTGATCACCGTTACCATACTAGATGAACAATGACCATCGGAGCGGCAACGGACACTACTGGTGGACTCACCAAGTAGTCACACCCGAAGAGATGCAAACGATTGCCAGCTCTTGGACCCGTCCGCGTTGTCTCCGAAAGTCAGATTTCCACAAATATATAAAAATGGCGTATGCGATCGTGAAGTCACATAGGACAGTAAAGACGGAATAAGGTATGACCACCTTGCCGCAAGATTATCAGCGAACTCTTTGAGATAACAAGCAGGCCTCACGGGAGACGCAAACATATAATCGATGGTTCCAACGCGACCGCTGTAAAAAAGGATGCCTCAGCCTTTGATACCATGCACAAGGGTGCCACAAACACATCAATAGAATACCCTGGAGAAAAATGCATTCAGACGTTCTCACATCAGTCGGTCGGAATACTTACATATGCCAAGAGCTGGTCATATTGGCAAGTCAGAAAATGCTCAACTGGTATGTCATTTCCGAAGACAGATTCACCACATCCCAAGATTGCTCCGGTAAGCTGCAATAGGAATGAGTGCTTGATATACAGGTCCAGATGATCATAACTGACGATACCAAATGTCAGAAACTTGTTTTTCCCACTGACTACAAGACATCAACGAGTGGAAAGCAAAGACTCGAAAGCGGTAAGTCACCTGTCCATATACGATAGCAGTAAAAGCTAACTTGAAATGTCAGCGTGGCATACAACAACAAAGATCTCACGAACGATTCTACGGTAAAGACGATGAAGGTCTGGTAAAGTAATGAGCAAACAACCAAAGGGAGCCGCAGAAACGCACACTGAACCACAGTGCGACCTCCGAAATCACAGATAAGGATCAACGAGTGCGCTACAACGTGCAAAGCGCTCACATTCATACTCCTGCGAGGAAGATGAATACACGTCGACAAGCCTTTCGGGTGATGCAGAACTCACCAATTCAGCGCATGTGCGCAGCTCCACGAGTGGTCTCGATGGCACGAAACGAGCAAGGTCCAAACGAACTGGGTTGTGGTAAGGACATGAATGGTGTCGAAAACACTAGAAACGATATCAGCGACCAAGGTGGTGGACATCGACGACGCGACCTACAATACCGCGAACACCTAAGGGGCAACACATCAGACACGCGATGAACGGATCCGAAACTGCACGGGCGTACCACGATCTTGATGAACACCGGATCGTTCGGAAACCAATACAGGTAGCAAATGGACTGGCCCAATGTAACGCCGTACAGCCTGTCGAGATGTTCGTGCCATGAGGACATGCGAGCGGCGTTGAATGCACATACAGACCAGACATCGCATACCCTGTTCAAAGGTCCGAGTCAAACGGTGAGCGTTCGAAACATCGGGGCTCTGCAGGACTGCTTTACCTACTACTGCTGGCCCCATTCCCGTCGCCAGCAGATTGTGGGTGGTGGACATGGGTGAGGCAGAACAACCTTGCCAACTTGCGAAGCCGCTCCGTCCGGTCTTCGTCGTGCTTGATATATTAATTGTTTGAGACTCTATTGCAGGCAATAAATTATCATGATACTCAAAGTGGACTGGACCTACACTTTTATGTAATTGATTGACAATTTTTACGGTCCCAAGTTATGAAAAAATGTCACCGCGTCTTACCACATCATCGATCCCTGACTGCCTCCAATGAGTTACGATCACAAGCCTGAGCGATTAAGCTACATATGCTACGAAAAAAGGCTCCCTAGACAGGGTAGTCATGCTATGAGGGTAGGGTGGGTGGAACCGTGGAAGATGATGTTCAGATCTCTGACAGCATTCGACAACAGGATGACGAAAAACACCCACATCGAGACTATCGGGTGACTTCCCATCAGAACCCACAGAAATACGGACGGGTGAAGCTTCTTAGCTGCTGTCAGATAAATTTCCGTACAGCTGTAAACCGTTGCACATGATGATTTGTGGACGAAGAGATATCGCTCCTTGTCCTTGGTGCTCACGATTCAGAGGCGAGGGAATGCCAAATACATACATACGCATCCGCAATACATCCCGTCACTATCTTTGCCGCCCGCAGCTTTTCCCGGATCCTCGCCAATCGACCCCGTGGATTCAACGCCACGAAAGTATAGATGACCGGACACAGTAGCAAGCGGTACTACCTTCCAATTTGAGCGACAGCCATCATTTTTCTGTCAACAATTTACAGAAATTAAAATCGTCTCTAAATGACGGGAAGTCACCCGTTAATGACATTTGTCGCTTGGCACTTCAAGTCGAACGTTGGCGCAGGACGGTTCGGTGTCGCTCAGCACCCCATAATCAGTATTATCAAATTGATAAATCAGGGAAATTTTCAGGGTCCACTGGATGGAATCGAATGCGGTGGCCCATGAGTCCTTCGTGATCAAGTAGTGTCGTTGCACAACACGTGCTTCCCTACCACTCATGGACTCGACTGCTCATAAAATGTCAGCCTTTGGCACGCACGAAACCCTCGAAGCTTGCCATTGAATAGACCCGGCGTCGCAAATACACATAATGTCTGCCGACGGTGCATATGAACGGAAACCAGTGTGCCAGAGGACTCATCGACAAAGCAATGATCCCGTCTGATTGTATAATTACATGCCAGTCTGACTGGGACACACACAATGCGCTATATCCATCAAGACGAGGGCGCTCGACATCATTAGTTTGAAGGTGGTCGTACGCCATCCATAGGCGGCAGTCGCAAGGACTGAGGCGCCGGGCCCGGCGTTACATGTACGCTCGTGACGTCAACGATGGTCATGCCCTGGTCGCGGATCATCTTCCGCGCGTTCAGCCTGTCCATACATCAAACACGCGCGCACAAAGAGACCGTGGAGACGCACACAGCCAGCATAGAATTGACATAACCTACGCAATACATCGCGGGTGAGCATCGTGCCATCGCATCACAGGATATTGGCACCTACTCCTGCCGATGATGATCCCTGCTGCAGATATCAAATAATTGTTGTGTTGTGCGAGAAACTTGCCGCTGTGGTCAGCAACCGGGATAACAAATCCAATTGTATACACACCAGGATCGCAGTGACCACCGTTACCATACTAGACGAACGGTGACTGGTGACCATCAGAGTAGCAACGGACATACAGGCGGACTCACCAAGTAGTCACACCCGAAGAGATGCAAACAATCGCCAGCGCCTGGATCCGACTGCGTTTTTTCCTAAAGTCAGATTTCCACAAATATATAAAAATGGCATATGCGATCGTGAAGTCACAGAGAACAGTAAAGACGGAATAAGGTATGACCACCTTGCCGCAAGATTATCAGCAAACTCTTTGAGATAACAGGCACACCTCACGGGAGACGCAAACATGTAATCAACGGTTCCAACCTGACCGCTATAAAAAAGGATGCCTCAGCCTTTGATACCATGCACAAGGGTGCCACAAACACATCAATAGAGTACCCTGGAGAGGAATGCATTCAGAGGTTCTAACATCAGTCGGTCGGGATACTTACATATACCAAGAGCTGGTCATATTGGCAAGTCAGAAAATGCTCAGTTGGTATTTCATTTCCGAAGACAGATTCACCGCATCCCAAGATTGCTCCGGTAAACTGCAGTAGGGATGAGCGCTTGATATACAGGTCCCGATGATCATAACTGACGATACCAAATGTCAGAAACTTGTTTTTCCCACTGACTACAAGACATCAACGAGTGGAAAGCGAAGACTTGAAAGTGATAAGTCACCTGTCCATATACGATAGCAGTAAAAGCTGACGAAATGTCAGCGTGGCATACAACAACAAGGGTCTCACGAACGACTCTACGGTAAAGACGATGAAGGTCTGGTGAAATAATGAGCAAACAACCAAAGGGACCCGGCAGAAACGCACACTGAACCACAGTGCGACCTCCGAAATTGCAGATAAGGATCAACGAGTGCGCGACGACATGCGAAGCACTCACATCCATACTCCTACGAGGAAGATGAATACACGTCAACTAGCCTTTCGGGTGATGCAGTACTCACCAGTTCAGTGCATGTGTACATCTCCACGAGTGGTCCCGATGGCACGAAACGAGCAAGGTCCAAACGAACTGGGTTGTGGTTAGGACATGAATGGTGTCGAAAACACTAGAAACTATATCAGCGACCAAGGTGGTGGACATCGACGACGCGACCTACAACACCGCGAACACCTGAGGGGCAACACGTCAGTCACGCGGTGAACAGATCTGAGACTACACGGGCGTACCACGATCTTGATGAACACCGGATCGTTCGGAAACCAATACAGGTAGCAAATGGACTGGCCCAATGTAACGCCGTACAGTCTGTCGAGAACGGTCATGCCACAAGGACATGCAGGCGACCTCGGACGCACGTACAGACCAGATATCGCGTACCCTGTTCAAACGGTGAGCGTTCTAGAGGCATCAGGGGTCTGCGATTCTGCTTTACCTACTATTCCTGCCCCCATTCCCGTCACCAGCATATTGTGGGTGGACGACATGGGTGACCGCACAACGTTGGGCTCCGTCTGGCCCCCGTGTATTAAGTGTTTTGCAAGACTCTGTTGGAGGCATACGTAAATTATCATGGACCCTTGACTTCTGAATTGACAATTTTACGGCCGTTGAGACAATCTTATTGATACCAGTGAGGCGTCCAATGACTGCTTCTTTGGTTCAAGTTGCGTGGTTACACGATCATAGGTGCTGCCCAACCTCTCTTGGACTCGACCGCTCACAACATGTTAGCCATGTTACGCACGAAACCCGTCAGTTAAAGCTTTGAAGGTGCAAGTCGACTCGAGCCGAGCGCGTCAACGCCACTGGTACCGGCCCGAGGGTTGAAACTCAAACACTCGGATCTGTCAACTTGAACCATCGCCGCGACGTTGTTCCTTTTAGACTGGACTAACTTGCTGCGGTTGCGAGTAAACAAGCTAAGACGCCGCCACACCATGCGGTTGGCGAACGTCACGACACCCCATTACCTCTCGCCAGAAGTCGTTCAACCGTGGTTGGTTTGGAGAATTGACAACACCTTCCAGCTGGGACCCACCACTCAGATCCAAAACATTCCCACGGGTATGTAGGTTAAGAAACACGACAGGTGCTCGAGTATTCATCATTCATTAATTGCTGTTTTAGGCCCGGGACAAAGGCTCCAAAGAGGGGTATAAAGGTGTTTACCGTATCATGCACGTGGGACATACAACAGACCTAGCATACGGATCTACTCAAACTAAAAACAGGATCTAAACGATCATGAATAACATCACATCGAGGGTGTATTAAGAACCCCATCCAAAAAAAAAAAGTTCTGAAAAGGATGTGGTACTACATCGATACGAAAGCAAAAGAAGAATACAGACAACAAGTGAAAAGGAAGGACGTCGAACGGCGAAGAGCGTCAAAGTCCTCGACTCACTGTCCAAACGACCCTCCCCTCCCTCTCCCCGTCCAGTTCGCACTCAACCCGCCCTGTGCATCCGCACTCCACATTGGTGCCGAATCACTCCGCGAGCGCAATCCCGCCACCTTGTTGCCCACCAACGATGTACCCGTCGGCGACGTCCCGCCCGTCAATGACACGGGTGATGCTAGTTTGACATCCTCGCCTGTTTCGTTCGGTACCACGTCCATCTCCTCCCCCGCTCGCAACATGGTATCGGATCCATCCTTGATCTTATCGCCATCCATCCGTGCGCGCTTTTCCATCCGTCCATTATCGTCGGTCTCGAGCGTGAGCATGATGTTGGGTTGTCGCCGCCCGAGGTGACCCATGCTTCGGGCGTGGCTTGGATGCGTGAAAAAGCCAGGTATGAAATCAGAAGTGGTGGGCGACGAGGAAGGTGTGTGTAAAGGAATATTGAATTGGGCGGGGATGGAAAGTGTGGGGGGAGTCCCGTGTAGGGCGTTTGGATTAGCATGGGTTAGTGATTCCCGAGACGGGGATCGAGAGTGCGAAGTAGGATAATGAGTCGGGGACGTTGGTGAGGTGATAAAAATATTGGGTGAATGCGGATTGCGCGTCAGTGAATGCGGTGACGGGGAGGGTGACGGGGAAGGCATTGCCATCGACAGGGGCGAAGGAGCATCAAAGGACAGAGACAGATCGTGAAGTTCTTGCAAGATACTTTGTGCTAATTATCCAGCTCAGCACACAGGATTGTGAGACGGAGACTGAAACTTACCTCCATCCGGCTCTCCTATATTGCTGCCGACAACAGCGTTGATGCCCGAAGACACCGCGCTGGCACCGCCTCTGGCTGAAGCATCCACCAGAACCTTGACGATACCGATCAGTCTTTGGACTCTTCTTCTCTCCTTGATAATCTCGCCATGCGCCCAGCGTTTCCAATCTTCTCCTCCAGAGGGTGGTCCAAAGGCGTTGTTCGTAAAGCCAGATACGTTTAATCCACCGCCCGCTGTGAAATCAAAGCGTGAGCTCTGAGCGTCCCATTCTTCGCCGCCTTGACGTTCAGCGACGCCCATTGGGATGCTCGCGATACCACTCATTGCATCGTCATCCTCCCAGTCGATATCTCTTTGAGGATCATCACCGCCTAAATTGGACGAGGACCTGGAATGTGTGAGGACGTGTCCTCCTCCGATGGCGACCTGAGGTTGAGGGGAGACATGACCTTGAGAGGATCCGGGAAAGTTGTGCGGAAGCGCGGCAGTGGCGGAACCGCCTGGGGCAAGTTGGGGTAATCGGCCACTCAAAGACTTGATCTCACCCCAGAGCGCGCGGTTCTCATCGCGAAGCTCGGACAGGAGGCGGGCAACTTCGCCTGGAAGCTCGACACTATGGCAGCGGGTTAGCGCTACTGGAATAAATAACTTGAGAGAGGTGGCCTCACCGACTCCTTTCTCTCGGGTCGGGTTCGAGAGCCTTGCGCTTGATTGCTTCCAGTAAATCTGGGCGACCCTGAAGGAATTTTGGGTGCGAGAATTCCCAGGTTTGGGAAGTAGAGGTAGTGCGTTGGGCACGTGGGGTCTGATGTGGGATATATGCGTGTAAAACGGAGCATATATGGAAGCAAGGAAGTAAAATATCGATCAACACGATGAGGACGCGCACAGGTGGTGGAAATGACGCACCCTATTGATCTTGTGGAAACCATACATGTTGAGTTGACGGACGAAGGACGAAAACTGCGCATATATTCAGGGTTGGAATGGCACGAGGCCGGAGAAACGCACGTTGTTGTGTTTAAAGTGAGAACCAAGGATGCTCCTACTAAACTCGCCCACATTGGAGACTACAAAGCTGGGGATGGGGCAAGTTGAGATTGAAACGGTAAGATGAGGAGGGATGTAGATACCTTGTCCCCAATTCTGTCCACGCGATAAAATGCTGCGATTTCGCGTCGTTGATCATGCTGTGCAAGGAGGGTTGGTGATGGTGGGGAGCAAGGAGAGGGGGTACTTACTGATACAGTTTGGTGACAAAGTTGTTGGTGCCGGTGGACTTTGCGATGGCGGTCTGGGCTTGTTGGGAAGACGAACCGGAGAGTTTCGAGTTGGCATTGCCTAGGGAAGAAGGTGAGGGGAGAGATAGAGAGATCGAAGGGGGCTGACCGAATGGACCGGTGGGACTGCCAAAATCGTCGTCGGACGCGTCGTCGCCAAGTGCAGAGAAGCCAGGGCCGGCGCTATCGATGTCGTCATAGGGGGAGGTAGGGCTTATTTCCAATTGTGAATGTGAACGGCGTGGGGAGAGGGAGGAATGTGAGAGGGAAGAGTGGGAGTGAGAATGCGAGAGGGAATGAGAGTGGGAGTGGGATGGATGTGACGAAGGTGAAGAGGTGGAAGAGGTTGGGAGGGGAGGGGAGGACGCGGTGGTGGTGATGATGGGGTGCGGGATGGGCTGTGCGGAGTAGGACTGGGAGTGCTGGTGCATGGACTGGGTGGCGGTGGAGGGGGCGGGTTGAGCGTTTGTGAGGCTGCGTTTGCGGGGGACGGTCTTTTGCACGGCGAGGTCGGAGGAGCCGGTGCTAGGGCGTCTCTGGGCGAGAAGGGAGTCGGAGGGTGCGCGTGGATCGTCAAAGTTGTAGGAGAACTGGGGTTGCGGGGAGAGCATGTTGGGAGGGGAGACGGGCGTTATGGGCGAGGCAGTCTGGTGGTGGGGGAGGAGCTGGTGTGGGTGGAGCTGGCCTGGCTGGGGAGGGGCGATGGGCGATAGGGACGGTGGCGATGCGACGGAGAGGCCAGAGAGATTGAGAGAGAGACTGGCGGGACGGGAATTGCCCGCAGGTGGTGGTTGTGACGTCGATTGGGGAGGAAAGAAATAGGAACTGGCAGAGACGGGCGATGGAAAAGGAACATTTTGCTGCTGTTGCTGTTGCTGTTGCTGTTGCTGGGGCCATACCGGCGCACGCTGGGAGTAGTCCATGGGGATGTCCAAATCTCGGTCGAGCTCGTTCTTGTACTACAGTACTCGCTGCACCGCCTCGGACGGACGGATTCCATACAGCTTGGTGCTCGACTAGTCTTCACGTAATCCCGGCACAGCGTTGCGTTCAACGCCACTGCACGCCAACCAAACGTGCCATTTTAAAAAACTCCCCTTTTTGCCAGTGCTACCGCACTCGGTGCTGGACAGTTCGTCCCTGTATATGACGCCGTACTACATACTTGCATGCACAACTCGAGCCCTGTCCCTGAACTGACTCCCGGTGAAACGCCGCAGCACCGTCTCCACGAGGGCCATGATCCGTGCGCTCACACCACGCCGTTTGCCGTCCACAAAACACATTGGCCTCGCCTTCGATCAACCATAACCTATCTTCTCCTTAATCTCACGTGCATCTCCAAATTCTATCCCGATACTTATGTCCGCAGTATCTGTTCTGCTGCCTGCTCAATTCAACCTTCCTCCCCTCCACCGATCCCCTTCCAGTGCTAGACCGTATCTGTATTCCTACCTCGTACAGATCACATCCACCGCTCACTTGTCTTCTACCCGATTCCTATTTTCTTTTTTCACTAGGGGCAATGTGATTTTAGTACATGCCCTTCCTCTTTGGACCCCGTCGACCCACCTCTCCCTCGTGGCCTAGCGCCCTTGGATAATGGATCGTATCCCTTGGCGTTGGCGGCGATCACAACAAGGGCACTCCATTGATGCGTCTGGTTGCCATGTCCGCCGGTGGACACGACGAATCAATTGCCTCACCCTACGCTCCTGGATTCGCCCGCTCCGCCGTTTTCATTGTCCTCGATCGTACCATCTTCAATCCGGAGCTGCACATCTGTCTCAAACGCCGTACTCGCTCACGTGTCCATGAACTTTGAAAAAGATGGTTCAATTTTCATTACAACCCCATGCCCGTCAAAGCCCAACACGATCCAACCGTCCAATACCTTGGCGTTCAAATTTCAATCCTGTCAAATAGATAATCGGCCGCCATATCTTCATCTTCCAGATTCTGTTCGTACAATGAAATCCGCTAATGATGCCCGGTCCCTTCATCCTACGGCGACCGTGCCATACGCAAGCGGCGTGCCCTAGGCTTGAGGTCCCCTTGGCTGCTCGACAAAGGCGGTGTTCCCCATTTGCTCCTACAATGAAATCCACCCATCGTGCCCAGTCCCTTCACCCTACGGCGAGGGCCGTGCCGAACGCAAGTGGCGTCTTGGCTCCTCGACAGAGGCGATATTCCCCATCATGAGCGGACCAACTTGTTGACTACGCCGGGCAGAATCCATTCCAGGGCTCCCCTCTGCCCTCTACTACGATGCCTGTTTGGAGTACACTGCATCCCACCCTGTCTTTCGATCAGAGTCCAATGGATTCCTCCTACATACGTTCATCCTTGTCCTTGACAGGGATGCACGATGCAGGTGAACTGGGACCCACAGTCCAGATCCAGATATTTAACCAGGGTCGACTCAAGTGTTTCCGATGGTTTGAATGACCAGCGGAGTGTGGTCGTCGACACACCAGCAGGAGGGGGGGTGGGTCACGCTCGCCGTCACTTGCACCAATGAGTGGATGACGTAGCCACTCCAGTATGTGCCCTCCTTTTACGGATTCGCCGATCGTTTGGCGCTTGACACGCTGGGGTAGCCGGCTTGGGGCGTAGCGGCTCCCGTGACCTAATTATGCGTCTCGTTCCAGACGGGTGCGGGTGCCGTCAAATCGATCCTAGCTTGATTCGACTATTTTTATGATCACGCTACTCTGCTCGTTTGTCACGTCGACATAGACATGGCACCTCATGTAACGAGATAGAGTACGGGCTACTCGCCCCGCCAAGTGACTTGATTTATAATATACATCTGAATCATGTATGCGATCGCGTCGGGGCAGGCGGATGAGTACTAGTCTCGACCAGAAGAATTTAGTGCCGAGTCTCCTCGTCAAATACTTACATGAAACGGCATCCGCGAAACGCGGCCACCTGAGATGATCGGCACTATTCCTTTCCGGGTAACCTGTGAGGCATTCACATGATCATAATTATAACTCTGGGGAGCGTGACGCGCAACGTACATAAACATGTTCATTCAAGAACGCCACCATGATGAATATTTGAATCCCATCACTGCGATGCACACAGGCTATGGCGACCGCCGGAACGTGTTGCCTCGTGGTCTGGGACCAGGTGTCGAGCCGGACGAGCGCATCGACAAGGACTGATGCGCGCCTGATATAACGCGGATATAACCTCAATGTGATGGGTGCCTTCACACGACCAAGACATCGCTTTGGCAAGAATACTAGAATGACCAACGGCTTCCTCCGAACCACCACACCCCAGTTTCCTAGGCACCCGCCACGTCTGAACGTGATGAACGTGATGATCGGCAGATTCTGCACGCTGTCACGCAGGCAGAAAAAGGCGGTCCCGCGCTCGTGCACTCGTCAAACTTTTGATACGCTTGGTCTGCGACGTGTCTCCGGTGGCTGATGTGTACGTGTCGACCCATTCCAAATGCGTGTCATTTGTGCTCACCGAGAGAAGACTGCTGTCAGGATAGAGATCCTGGGTAACTCACTCCCTCGTTTATCTCCGCCAACGCATTTTCCTTCAGCGTGAGTTGGTGTCCTGTAACTAGCATGGAAGCGAGTTCAGTGTCTCTGAAAAGCCGACAAACAATAATAACTCCATGATAGATAAGTCTGCTCGTCAGTGGATCGTGCGATTCACTACATTCCCTTACCATGAGGCCCTTTGTTTCCTTCTCCATCGTCTTGCTTGCAACATCCAGTGCATTTGCCGACCCACATTCCTTCGTCACATTGTCACTAAAGAGGATCGAAAACCATGCCGCGTACCTCTCTGGATATCCTGCGTACACAGCTCGTGAACGTGTTGCATTCTTCAAGTCCGCTTATACCGATGGATCAACCACCGTTCCTATCACCAACCAAGTTTTATCGTATTCAGCTAGCATCAACATCGGAAATCCATCTACGAGCTATGACCTCCTTCTCGAGACTGGCTCCTCAAACACGCGGTGTGGGTAAGTCTGGGTTCCATCATGCCATACTTTTGATACGACAGGCGATCCTCGTGGCAGCTTTGGCAAGCCATATCTACGGACGTCTACCAGTATTGCCACAGACCAGTCCTTCAATATCACTTACGGGTCGGGCAAGGCGGTCGGGGTAGAGTGTAAGTGGTGTATCTTGTCATGCATACAGGTGGTCTTGACGGCGCATAGATCTGGACCAGGCGACTGTCGCAGATGGGCTCACCATTGTCAATCAGTCCATCGGTGACGCCACCGCAACCGTGGGGTTCCAAAGTCCATTCAATGGCATCCTGGATCTTGGACCTACAGACCTTACGACGGCACGCTGTTGCCCGATAGAGGCCTGACTCCGACTGTCCTGGACAATCTTGTGTCGCAAAAACGGATCAAACACTGAATACTCGGTGTGTACCTTGTCCCGTCCACCGTCGCCGCCAGCGATACAGGTGAGTGTGAGCCCGTCTTGGGAGAGTATCCAGCCTGACGTGGGTAGATGGCTTCTTGACGTATGGAGGTTATGATTCGAACTTGGTATGAATCACCGTCGTGTGTGATATCGTGCTCGGTGCTCACGTGTGCTTGTACATAATTCAAGGGCAAACTGACGTACACGCCGTTGACGACCACATATCCATCCTCGTTCTTCTGGGGTATCAACATCACCATGGCCACTTATGGTCGAACCAAAATCATTCCCGAGTCTACTGCCGGGATCGTCGACACGGGCAGTTCAAGTACGTGTCCCTGTCGGAGCGTTGACGGTCGATCTTACAGCATCGGCCTGCCTAACAGTGATACTCCTGGCAAACGACTACTTTGATGCATATGCAAGCGCCATCCCGGGCGCTTCAAATGCCTCTCGACGCCGTCCAACACACACAACCGTTCAGCGTGATAATCGGTTGCGAGGTGTTCACATTGGACGCGGAAGCGCAGTTACTTCCAGAAAGCCTGAACGTTGCCTTTGGTGGCGTTGCGGGCGTCCGCTACGGCACGCTTGGCTGGACGGGCTTTTCGCTCGAAAAAGGTCTTGATTTCGTTCTTGGGATGAGCTTCATCCAGAGATTCTATACGGTCCGTCGCAGTCTGCTTGGCGACGTGCGTGCGCTCACGTTTGGGCAGGTGTTGGATGGGGAGCATAAACGGGTTGGATTTGCATATACGTACGTCTCTGACCGATGGCGAGACGTGCCGAATCTGAGCTTGCCCTTACAGGAACCATACGTTTAGTGCCTAACTGCGACGATACTGCTCGATCAACCGAGCTTCAGTGAATACTGACCGACAGTCTTGGTGTTGCCGAGTGTTGCCGGGTGTCGCGGACTGTTCATGACAGTACCTGCTCCACTGAAGAGATGTATGCTGGTTGAATTGTGGGCCTGCTGTGACGCGGAATCCGTGGCACACGGCCTTTGGATAACAGATCGTTTCTCCTGTGGGCACGCGCGCGCGGTGCCACGTACGCAAGGGTGGACGCGATGCCTATTCTCACCTTGCGCTGCTGGAATCGGGGCAGGCGCCCTCGTTGAGCGACCGGAGCTACGCTTTCGCCGTGATTATATGTGTCTTTTCGGACCTGACATGCGAGCCGGCCTATCCAGGTTGCGTGGATGAAAAGGTCAAGGAGATTCAGGGTATAGCGCATGTTCGTTCACTGTGAGCTGGTGTGTCGCATCTCGACGTCAACATGTCTGTACATGTTCATCCAAAAACGCCACCGTGAAGCACCGAGCAGCGGCGCGAGCCGCCCCACCTCCATTCACTGCTTGAGCGCATTTCAAATCCGCAGATTCTAAATAAACAAAGCATATACCCTAAAATACGATGGGATCCAAGAATCCTTCCTAAAGAGGAAACCAGCGCTGCACCGAGTCGCTACAATTCTGAGCTAGTTTATAGTATCATCCGTTTCGTGTACGAGGAGCAAGTTCCATGTTCGCCGAACCGTCACCAAGACCACTGCCCCGGACAGAACACGATCATCGACCACGTCAGATCGAGTGACTGGTACGCTCATATCTTTGACGGTAGCCCAGGAGCGCGCCGAGAAGGGCTGTGGGAAGAGAGGGCGGATAACGATCAAACTTTTTTGTTCGAGGACCTTTTGGTTCATCCGAGCGACAGTGCCAGGTGGTGCCACCGGACGAATCGGAGCATTCTTAGTACACACACGGGCAGTTCCGAGCCTCAGCACCCAATCCAGTGAGGATTGTACTTGGGATTCGCAACGATAATGATAAAGTACCTGGTGTGTTCCGAGTCTTTGACGCGCAACCGGGCGGCCCACTGAGTGACTGACATCACAGAAAAAACAGAAACGTTGTAATCCAATATAATGCATCTTTTGAAAAATGATATTTTGGTTATAAACCCTTGTAATACCATACATGGGATTAGCACGCTTCTGTTTTTTCTGTGATGCGAGCGCGTAGTCCAACTTGTCGCATCTCACCTCGGCGAGCCATTCCAACTAACCCGTTAGATGAGTGCCCTAGCCTACACTCCACCTCCTCGACTGAGTCCCAAGTATTTCAGAGGAAGATGACGGAGGTAACGACTCCATACTGTCTATGACCGGACGAGAACAACGGTGACGATGCTGGCAACCTGAACGTTGAAGTGAGGCGAGGTAGTTCGGACCGTGAAGACGAGACTTACTCAGTCACTAGTACTCGTTACTTGTCGACAAGGCATGCGCTAAGGTATGTATGCATGTATGTATGTATATATGTAGTGCCTAGGGATTACCGTATCATCATGTATGGTATGCTCACAACTGATGATCCTTCTGGATCTATTCCCCTAGACGTGCCAGCGAGAAGGGGCGGAAAAAGCACGATGCAGATCGATCGGTCGATCGATCAACGCCACCCGGCATACTTGTCTGCTGATAATAATCCTAGTCGACGTCCGACGCGTAGTGGACGGTCTGAGCAAAGAACCGATTCGTTCACTGAGCAAAACGGTCGATACTTGACTCACCATTTTATGCCAGCACGACGTCGTCATGGAACGTCGCGTGCTGCGCCAAGCGAGCCGAGGACTTCCAACGCGAGCTCTGTCGTCCCCGTTCCGGCTGATGTTCCGGCTGATGTTCCGACAAATGAGTCAACGGGAGGATAAAATGCCTCGTCGTCGATTGCTGCCAGGTCCCGATCGACCACTCGACTCACGTAACTCTTTGTCGATGGTCGCGCTTGTAGACCTCGAAGGTTGAGGACAAGTCGCTGTCCGGCGATAGAGAGCATTGGGATCGAAATACTAAATGAGGTGTGAGCATCCGGACATCGTGAATAATCCTTGTTTCTACACACAGGAGCTGGAGAAAGTCTCTTGGATCCTATGGTTCATGAATCATCGGTTGTCGAACGGGTAAAGAAGAGAAAGCTTACCTGGCGAAACACCAGCCTACCCCATGTGAGCGATGTGAGAACGTTGTGAATGGCCAAGTTTGACTACGTACCAACAAATGAGTGAAAAAACGCTGTTAAACATGCTAGCCTGTAACACGCATTAAATCAGCCAGGATTTTCAATCATCGTTGAGGTCGGGGAGACTCACAGCATAAAATGAGACGGCTGGATAAAGGTGAACATGAAAACATCCCCTCGTTAGAGTCATGCCTTCTAACAAAGCTACGGACAAATCGACTTCTCTCACCATCTCGTAAGAGAAGCCAGATTAACGGCGAGGTACGGGCATCTCGAAATCCCTTGAAGGCATTACAAAGGCCTTTACATGCAACCGCTAATACGATGCTGTCAACCGCAAGCCTAGGTGGTGTATTAACTTTGAATAAATTGGAAAGCCCTACGATTGACCCACGTTAAGACCCACAAGAGCCACTGCATCAGCAAAAATGTTGTCAGACACCTGGGTATGTGTGACCAAGAAACGACACTAACAGTGTACGCTGTTGTTGCTGTTAGAAAATGCTGCCGCACACACGCGAAGAAGTCACATTACAGGGAACCACTGCCAAGCAAACACCTCCCACCGGCGGAAGCGCCGAGCCTGGGACTCCATCAGCCCCACTCTGGTCCTCGTACTTACGTAACCTACCGTAGCCAATTTTCCACAAGTACGATGCAACTGCAATCACCACAAAAAGATAGAGTACGTAGACCGATACCAGCGATAGCGCCACACGGTACGTGCACCCCCAGACCGCCCAAGCACGCATTATCACGATAACTGTGCTCGACTTTCACATCCAATTCGGCCCGAAGCAAGGGCGGCGAACGAGAACTCACATCGAATGGACTCGGCCGAGAATAGCATAAAAGCTGAACAGTAGACGTAGTACGCGACACAAAACTGGCTGACACGGTGAGCTTGGAAGGCTATAGCTGGAGCCCGGAAGAGAAATAAGACACGCACACTGTGAGAATCATCGCTGAGCAATCCGAGCACCTCGACCATGATCACTGCTTGTCCCAGCAGGTTTCCATATCGATTCAGTAGAAAGCCTCCTTTGACAAACGTCCATGGTGCCTTCCAGATATACTCCACCTGTGGGCGAATGGTGTCAGCGTGATCATCTCCACGCAGTAAAACAGGACATACCTCGAGGTGAAGGGTGAGCAAATAATCATACAGAAGCATCGAACCACCAATGAATGCGACATATCTGATATGGTAGCAACCAAGTTGAGTGAGAATTTGTCCGTGTGAAACCGCAATGATATTTTGTTTGCTCACTTTTGAACGAATAGCTCGTTCATAAATGAAGAGCTCATCAAGGGGCTTGATCGCGTGCTCTCGCGGCAGGCAGAAAGGAGTGCAGCAGCGAGGCGGACGCAACACCGAAAGCGACGGCCTTAAATTGAACTGGCCGACGCGCATCCGCTCACTAGGGACTATGTAATCCTTCCACAGGCGATATTATTTAACCAACTGAATGGCAGCATGCGCTGGTAGGCTGGGCTCCCGTAAGAAAAACGTGAGTTGTACATAGAGCCCTTCGTGTGCTTACTATGCACCAGGCGCTTACTCTCCCACATTAGTACAAGTATTTCGGACACTCCCACCCGCCAAATCCATTGTGCCCGACATATTCAATTTACTTATACTTTCTTGGACAGTGCGTGCGCGTGACCCATAAGCCAAGAGAGACGAAAGCCACAGATTTTCTAAAGCAGTTAGTTTTAACTGCTCTGCTTACCTGTTATATAACTTCTAATCGTGACACAGTCAAGGGTTTCTATCCTCATAGCATTTTTGTGCCTCAATCAAAGAAATAGCCGCGCAATCAGCTAAGATTTAAGGGTTATCAAGTAAGAGATCGCAAGGTCGAACTCCATTGACAAACCGGGATGTCTTGCCATTACAGACTTTGGCTCGGGAATCCTAGCTTCTCCGCACGTTAATATGACTCTTTTGAGTTGGTGTTTCAAGACAAATCGTTGCTACGCCGCAGTTTATCCAAAAAGAAGCAGTGGGAAACCGGCGGTCTGAACTTTGCATCTTCCTGGGTGCTTATGGCAGGCAAACGGAAGCTTCGAACTTTATTCATCATGCTGGACAAACAAGTATATATGTACTCCGAGGAGTTAAATCTGTCTCCGTATCAATGATTGAATTCAATTGTAATGTACGTACACTAGAAGACCAGTCCTCGAAGGAAGCTCCATTCAATGAGCGTACGTTTTACTGCTTCTAGCGTATTAGTTCGGGTTGGGTCGCAGTCCCAGCCTCGTGTTAGCGCGACAAATGTACAGTGCTCACATATCTCCGAATCTTCCATGTCAGGAGTACATCGACACGGAGTCCTTCACTTGGCGCTTCAAGTTAGGCACGATTGTTTCATTCTGTGCCTTTGCAACGCCAGGGCCCAGTGCGAGCTCGGCGTTCCCCGGCTGCTTACGTCGGCCGAGCGCCATTGGAGCAGATTGTCGGGGTTTCTTCTGCCCTAGCCCTCCGGATGTGTACATATGTGAACGCTCGATTATCCACCATTCCTGCTGTCGACAGCAACCGGCGAACTCCGGGCGTGGAAAATAGGTGCCAGCTGGTGGTAGACATGTGCAGGTTTGGCCATACAGGTGTCAACGTGTCAATGACGTGAAACAAATGTGGAGTTTAGGTACGAGCTCTTTGCATGCGATAAGTATCAACCAGAGCCAAACCTGTCTCAACTGAACGTCGGTTCAAGACAAATTCCCATCTGTGGCGTGCTCTTCAATTTCCGGCTCATCCGCTACTTATTTACTACATACCACTGTCGTCACGGGGGCCAGCGTTGCGCCTGCGATGACGTGAAGTCCCAGATTTGACGGAATGCCAGAGACCACTTTGAAACATGCACTGTATATATCTCGAATTCAATCGCGCCCTTACTACGATGACCTCGGGTCGCTCACTCTTTTCGTCATTGGTTTGACAGTTTACAGACCGGCTCTCTTATCTAGGCTGCTGCGCGTTCTTTCCCTCCGGTTGGCACGGAGAACTCATCTGACACTTCAAACACGTTAGCCGAGGTCCTGACCCCCGGGCATGAGTGAAGTCCTTGACTTACCCTGGCGGCTGAAAAAGGCATCGTATCGATAACTCCATTCATTTGGCTGTAGGCGAACTACTAATTGGTGCTCAGATATCGTGCAAGAGTGTCCTCAAAGCATTGCGTTGTTGGTGCTCACCGTTCCATCTCTCCCACGCGGACTGGTGTCGATGGGCATTACCGAACAGTGGTGTCCAACTGCTAGTCCTAAATCTATGGCAGGTTTAAAAGTACAGTAAATGTCCTCCACCCGCTGCCGGGTAGTAGGCTAATCAGATGAACGCGTAGATATAGCATCACCGTGACTAACATGGCATGCCGCACTGCAGTCACTGACATACTGTGCAACATCATGCTTCTCAGTTTCGACTGCAACCTTGAACAATATGTAGAGTCCGAGGGGGGCGGTACGCGCAATAACTAGGCCCGGACGATACGCGGTCGCTCCGGCATTCAACGTTTTCAACACCTGTGGGAGTTCAGTCCATATCTTCCGTCCAAGTGCGAGCCGGTCCATGCCGGCTCAGTGGTCGAGGCTCCAACTCCTGGTCATAATTCCCGCTTTCTTCCAGGCGCCACGACTGTTCCGGGCTGTCCATCGCCGCCATTTGTCGATCCACCTCCTCGCTCCAAAGGTGCGTCGAGTCTGGCCGTCTTTGGAGTCCTCGGAGGTTGAGCACGAGACGCTGTCCGATGATAGAGAGGGCGGGAAACATAATTCTGTAACGAGCAAAATGAATATTGGGTTACACTGTAGGCAAATTCGGATCTCATCTGCGTACGATGTCTCAATAAAATTTCTGGGATCCTTTGTGCACGTAAATCAACCTCCCGGAATTTATCTCACCCTGGTATCTTTCGTGCTCACCTGACGTAAGGTGGTACTAGTGGGATTTACAAGTCAACAATCAATCAATCCAAGTTGGGAGAAGATGACCTACAGACATATTATCGCTACAACACCACCAAGGAGGCTCGTCTGCATAATCAAGATGGACATCCATCTAAAACACAACTAGAACACTCACAATATAAAACAAAAAGGCTGAAGGAATTAGTTAAGTTTCCACCACGATAGAGACCAGTCTGCATACCATCTCGTATGAGAAGACGAACCAACAATGATTGGTGGATGCCACAACACTCCTTCATGAGCTGGAAAAGACTTCCTATCACAATCGCTAACGCGATGGCGTCGATCAACATTCTGTTCTGCGAGTCAGAGTTGAGTAAATTGCTTCTAGTGATGGTTCACTCGCGTTCCAATCAAGATGAGCCACTGACGAATAAGTAATTTAGTTTACGCATGCCCTGATACACATTGGACGACGAAAAGCTTACACGTCGGGCTACAGAAGCCATGCAAGATGTGTGAGTGGTGGGCGACTATATGAAGACACTTCTAGCAACATACATGGAAGCGGGGCGAAGCAAAGTCGAAGTTCATCCAGATACTCGAATGTCGTATCTACAAGAGGTGCACATCAGCCTTAAATAAATAAAAATTGAACGATAGTGCTCACCATTGGCCCCCGTCACCGTGTAGCCCTCTACCACACCAACAGCGATAACATAAACGATGTAACATCCAAGTAGAAACATTGCAGTGCGATGCTTGCATCCCCAGATTGCCCAAGCGCGTAACAGAACCAAAACTAGGCCACCCAGGTATCAAAGAAATTTGTCTCAAAGTACGTTGAAAATGCTTACTGCGAGTAGACTCCCCAGAAAGGAAAGCGAACGCTGCGCAGTATGTCCAAAATGCCGAGCAAAACTACAAAAAAGTCAGCACAAACCGAGATGCATCAAAAGTGAGGATATACTTTTTGAGAAGAAAAGAAAAAGAGGCCGCACTCCTCTAGCCAGATGCACGTTTGGCCGATTAGATTCGTGTACCTGTTGATAAGAAAAAAAGCCTTGATGAAAGTCCATGGAGCATTCCAGATGTATTCCACCTAGCGGGAGTCAGCTTTAGATGTGCTGGTTCAACCAATATACTGGCGCACCTCAAGTGAGAAAGTGATAGTATAGTCGTAGACGAGTAAAGTACCTCCCACGAATGAAAGTAACCTTGCTGATAGAGTCGAGCGAGTGAAGGGATTTATGCTGGGTCAAACTCACCTGCGAACGAACGCCTGGCTTAATATCGTGGACGGCACAGGCATATGAGGCGCACACGTCAGCGGCCTGCTAGAGGTGTGAATGGAAGGAGTGGGACATGTGGTCAAGCAGCTTCGAGATCCGTGTCTTTCATATGTATCCATCAGAAACGCTTCTATACTGTGCCTGTAGTATTCAGGAGCGTCGGCTAATCAGATTACCGCGGTATACACGGCGACACAAGAATTCGTGTTTCAGCCCGTCAACGTTCAACTCGCGTAGAATTCTGTCTGATTAGTGCTTGATTGGGTAATAACTTTAGAAGCCATATTTGTAATGAATTAGAACAACTAATAATGATGAAAGCCAAAGTTTTAGAAGTATACATTCTGACATAGATGAATACATATTGACAGTCTTGGTCATTCAGGTTTCTGACCAGTTCATTAGGTTCTCAGAAGGTTATATCAGAAGTGATGTTGTGTAACATTATGCTACTGGTCTTGCATCAAATCGTGCCTGTACTTGTTAATGTTACCAGTGAGCGATATAGTCGATACACACCACTTGCTTTGCTAACCTTCGACTTGAACACACTTGATCTTCCTTGTTGACACATGGAAAAACACTGCCCAGATGCCCTGTCATAAAGCACACCCATCGCTCAGTGGTCGAAGCTCCATTTCATCATCCACCCTGATTCTAGTTTCTGGGTCCTGCGACTGCTCAAGGATGTGAACCATTGCAGCTATTTGTTGATCATCCTCCTGGGTCCATTCGTAAGTCAAATAGTCTGGCCGTCCCTGAAGTCCTCGCAGGTTGAGCACGAGACGTTGTCCAATGACAGAGAGGAAGGGAAATAAGACGCTGTAACAAATAAGATCAGCCATCGGAAGTCAGATTGACAGTGTCCGCGCACGATATCTGAATTAAGTTTCTTGGGTCCTTTGACGACTTAATATCAGTTGGTTATGTCATCTCATATCTGTTGTGCTTACCTGACGGAACAAAGTCCTAATAATAACTAAGAGTCAACAGTCAATCGAAGGAGTATCAAGCGAGACCACGCACAAACATATTATCGATACTACACTACCAAGTAGGCTCGTCTGTTTTGTCAAGAAGTTTTGACGCACAATTCAGAGCATATCCAGAACGCTTACGATATAAAATAATATAGCTGAAAGATCTCGATTAGATCTTAGGCCCAATAGCAAGGCAAAAATCCGCATACCATCTCGTAGCAGAAGACGGACCAAAGAGGTTTGCTGGATACTACGGCATTCCAGGAAGGTATGAAATAAACTACCACATACAATCGCCAATGCAAGGGCGTCGATCAGCATCCTGTTCCGTCAGTGAGAATCAAGAATCCTGTTCTCTGAAGTTGATTACACACGTCCCAATCAAAACAAGCCACTAAAAAGTCGTGTCAGTTGCAAATGCTTCAGAAAACACCTAAGGAAGGAGCTACACGTCGTGCTACCAGAGTATTGAGAAAAGTGAGTAAAGTTACATGCCAATTCACTCCGGAGGACATACGTGGAAGTGGGGCAAAGCATAAATGAAGTTCGTTCAGATATTCAAATGACGTGGCTAAAAAGAGGCATGCATTTATTTTGAATAGAAACCTAGACGACAACACTCACAAAGAGCAGCCTTCAGCACATAGCCTTCCACAACAACAACAGCTATGATATAAATGATGTAACATCCAATCAGGAAGATTGCACTATGACGCTTGCATCCCCAGATTGCCCAAGCGCGCAATAGAACCAAGACTAGACCATGCAGGTATTAGAGATCATTCGAAAGACACTGACACACTAACTGCGGATGGATTCCCCTGAGAAAAAAGCCCGCCCTCCGCTGAATGTCCAAAATACCGAACAGTACTAAGAAGAAAATCAGCATAAGGCGCGATGCATTAATGTGCAATCGGGAGTGGAAATGTACACGTTGAGATGCATAAAACAAAATTCCAGCTTCTTCCAGTGTGTAGCACGTCAGGCCAATCAGGTTAGTGTACCGATGGATAAGAAAGAATGTTTTGATGAATGACCGTGGCGCATTCCAGATATAGTTCACCTTAAGGTCTGTCTTGAATTCCGCTAATAAGTTAGCACAAAGGCGCACCTCAAGTGGAAAAGTGATGATATAGTCATATACAAGTACGGAATATCCTGCGAAAGCAAGTAGCCTTTGTCAATAGAGTAAGATGTGTGTGTGGCTGTTTAACAGGACACTTGCCTGCGGATATACGCTTGGCCCAGTACTGTGGAGAGCGCAGACATGACTGGCGCACAAAGAACCTGCTCGAATTGATGGAGCGGATGAACTGGGCTTGTCGCCAGCAGTTCCGGGACCCGCGTCTTTTATATATGCATGAAAAACAAGGCCAGAATCTGGGGCCTTACGTCGTGTAAGAAACAGCAAAGTTTGTCAGCATTGGATGGTGCATAGATTTTCCGTGATAGGTTTGGTGCTAGCTCACGAGCCGGGCGGAATTCAACCGAACTCAATTCTATACCTGAATAGTAGGTAATTCCGTAAGGTACGTATTAGTCGATGGCATTCATTCACTAAGTCACTGAGTGAATTCCTTGCGATCAACCTTATAATAGGACTCTAATAGCTAAATGCTGTCGTTCGTTGATGGGACCTGTTGCACACGAACGATGATTTTGTCTGTAAAAATGACCCCACCGGCTCCATCATTCGTTGCCAATTCGCCACGCGTGTATCGCTGGGAGCCTCGGTGGTTGTGCATTGTGCATTGGACACAAAGTCAGCTTCCAAAAAGTTATGCAGTAATTATTTGTCATGCATCCGAGTTTGTAGCAATAGTTTTTGCGATTATATATTTCTTGAACAAATCTCACTCTAATCAAAGATGGTCTCAACACGATGGCCAATTAAGTGGTCGATTGTACACAATTCCTGGCTGTACACAGTACATACCGCATGTATGTGCAAACTCACTCATCAATGGGGACCGAAAAGTGCAGGAGTAACATATTTTTAGCTCTCCCAGCGCACCCGGAAACAGACGAAACTGCACATGCACTGCACCACGCAGCAGCCGCCCACGCTTCGGCATAACGTGCTCCCCACTGTTGTCAACTACGAAAGACGCCCCAGCTGCAAGGGACCGGCGGTGCGTGCGATAGTACTCAGTCCAGTGCGTCGAATCACAGCTTTGACGCCGAACAGAACCACCCAGGTGCACAAGGTCGCTCACTGGGGAAGCTCTATCTTGTCGTTTCCGTTCCATTCCAGGTCCCATGAATGCTCCAGGTAGACAGGTTGTCATCAGCCATTTCTGCCGTCCGTTGATCCACCGCTCTTGCATCGAGTCTGATTGACCTTGAAGTGCGGGTGGTTGAGCACGAGACGTTGTTCGGTCTGAAGACAGAGAGTGGTACCGGTAAATATGATTCTGAAGTGTGCAGGATCAATAAATTGACAGAAAACCAGGTTCCAAACAATATCCACTATCTGGAATCGATAAATCTTGGGTCCTTTGAGCGCGTCATGACAAGCTCCCGGACACCCTAACATCTGGCATGCTAACCCGACGTGAAGTCATCCTGGTGGTATATCGCGGTCAACAGTCAATCGATGGAATGTCGGGCACTAGCAGGATAACCATTCTGCGTATAATCTCGCACGAGATACTGATCAATATTCTGTTCTCTAAACGAGTGTCAAATGTTCCAGCTGAGGTTCACCCACGTTCCAATCGACGACCCGCTGAGAGTTGGTGGTAATTAGGCTAGGTAAAAATACTTCGGAAAACATCGACTGAAAACTCACAGGTTGGGTTATAGTTGTATTCCGAAGTGAGCTGTCAATAATGTCAAGAAACTTCGGGCGACATATGCGGAAATAAGAAGAACAGGAACGAAGGCTACCCATGTACTAGAACGGCATAGCCACGAAGGAACAAGGATTAGTCTTATATAGTCTATAAGATGTATGTCACTGGGACAATTACCATGCGTATTGACAAACAAAGAAACCCTTGCAGTTTTGCAACTTGAAGCTGACTCAGTTGAATGTCTGCGGACCACGGGGCATTATATACGTCACCTTGCCCATTTATTGGGAGTCAGCAGTGAAACCACCTCGCGGACGAACCTAGAGTAAAAACGTGATGGTATACATAGTGAGAACACCCTGTGCTCATGAGATATGGTTAAGCAGTGCCAAGTGATCAGTGAATGTTTATAATCCGTGACATGTCGAAAGGAAAATAATTAAATAAATAGAATTATACGCTACGGGTTTAGTCTTCGTGAGTCCCGAAAGGAACGAGTCACCAATCGTTTGACGCACCAGAATGTAAGCGTCAGATCATATACTCTGCGCTCGCTTTCCACATGACTCACGGTCATACACACAATACCCCTGCCATGACAGACGTTCGTGATCCAAGTTCAAGATGAAGGCGTGGATCATCTGAGATCCGCTGATCCATCATTCCAAGGTGCGTGTAAAAGCACTTGCCAGCAGAATTGGATGGAGCAACTTGTACTTGAACAAGAACGGTAACCTTATCGTCGGCGCAATCGGTCGAAGCACGATGAGATGGTGGTGGTGATGCGGCGCAGCACGAGCCTTCCAGACGCTGAATAACGGCGTGTACCAGAGCTCGTCCAATCCCCCTCCGCCGATACGCGGGTGAAACGCCAAGCGTGAGAAGAGTCACGTGAGAGCGGGGAATGTCGGGACGGAATACGGAATGGTCGGTAAGAACATCTAGCGGGGGGCACAAGCTTGGTTGTAAGAGACCCATCGCTGCTGAAGCAAATCCAATGATGGCCCCGCCTGCGGTCGCGACAAAGCAGAGCCGCCGCGGATTAACGAGAAGTTGGATAAAAAATGCCGGTGGATAGGAGACAGGAAGGAGGTTACGCTGTATAAAGGGGAGTTGTCTAGTGAGATGATAATTAATGCGCGCAAAAGGAAATTACTGACGTGTAGCGCGCGTACATGAGGGAGATCGGATGCTATCATGGCACGAACGGTGATGTCCTCGTGTGTGGAGGTTGGCGGGTCAGCATGCTCACAACAGGAGGGGTTCATAGTGGAGTATCAAGACGAGACCTGTCCGGTCGGCACAAATCGGCGGAGGCCAGTTTGCTGGAAAAACCAGTACGCTCTAGGAACGGGAATACGGCGTTTGGGTGGGTGAGATATGATACAATGTATACTCACCGGACTGTTTATCTGGGAGAATAATGACACTGTTTTGCGCATACAGGCTTCGCCTTTTTGGGACTTGTCACCACATTTGACAAGCTCCACTCTTCGAAATGACCCCCTAGAAATCACTTCAACCAGCCGTTGAGCTTCCAGCAGTACCTCTGTCAAGATTAACAATCATTGCTTGCTATATATATAACGGGCTTTTACCTGCTTGGAAATCAACGTTGAGCAATAATCCGAGGTTATCCAAGGCTGAAGAAGCATCGTTCTAAGCGAATCCGTACACGATTCCGATTTGATGGCCCAGAACGTGTCCATCCTGTGGTGATAGTTAGATATCCGAGATTACCTTGTGGAGTTACACATGACCGTGCTGAAAGGCAGAACGATTTCGCATAATATTCATGTTGGCAAAGGACATCATGGGGAACAGTGAGAGAAACGCGTGGGCAGAATCGGAGCTTACCCAGCTGCACCCTCGGGACTGTAGCTCTGCGTCACAAGGACGATCATGTCTTTTGCAACTGTGTCTCGTCGTGCCATTCGCACACCGCGACTTGCGCGTCCCAGCAGGCTCTTCTCGACATCATTTCCCGTGTCCTATGAGAACGTCCTGGTGTCAAGACCGCAACCTGGCGTGGCTCTGGTAACTCTCAACAGACCCAAAGCTCTCAATGCCCTCAATGCCGCCCATTTCAAGGATATTGCAAGTGCTTTGAAAGAGGCCGACGACGATGCCAGTGTGGGCGCAATGGTGCTCACCGGGTCGGACAGGGCGTTTGCAGGTCCGTATGACCGACCGTATCGCTGAAATATGGCTAACCTTCCGAAACCGTTGCCCAGCTGGGGCTGATATCAAGGAAATGAAAGACAAGTCATGTAACGTCCAGCTTTCATACAGCTCGACAGCATGTTCATACCAGCCCATTTCCAGTCGCTGAAGCATACACGTCCAATTTCCTCGCCAATTGGGAGGTGATTTCCAAACTCAACAAGCCCGTCATCGCCGCAGTCAGTGGCTACGCCGTACGTGCTCATACATTCACCCACTCGAGTTCCCGCTGACTGATGTTCACAGCTCGGTGGAGGCCTCGAACTAGCACTTCAAGCCGACATCCTCCTCGTCTCGCCTTCCGCACAGCTGGGACAACCCGAGATCAATCTCGGCGTCATTCCCGGCGGTGGTGGCACTCAACGTCTCGCTCGCCTAATCGGCAAACCACGCACGATGGAGTTGGTCCTTACTGGTCGCACCATCGGCGCAGACGAGGCCGAGAGATGGGGGCTCGTCAGCAGAGTCGTTCCTGACGACGTCGGGGTCGTTAATGCTGCCGTTCGGATGGCCGCGACTATCGCCGACAAGGGACGTGTGGCTGTCGCTGCTGGAAAGGAGGCGGTTAATGCCGCATCTGAATTGTCGCTTGCAGAAGGGTTGCGGTTTGAACGTAGATTGTTCCATGCTCTGTTCGCAACCAAGGATCAGAAAGAAGGTTTGTGCTCAGAAGTGCTCCTTTTACGTGGGTGATGTCTTTACATTCATCAGGTATGGCCGCATTTGCCGAGAAACGCAAACCTAGATGGTCACATTCATAAAATGTGGGGAGACAAAAGCGATGTCTGCGGTAATGCTATTGGGACACTGAAAATGGTATCTTTGAACCATTCTAAGTTGTACACTCATTACCTGGTAGACTTCGCTACGGCAGTGAATATTATACAAGGTTGGTTCGGCTTTGTCTCGTACGTATGTTACATCCCGATAGTAGCAGGTGCGTAAGCGCGCTGAGACATGAGATCACTTATTCCTATAGACCATACTTATGAGGTAGGAGAGGGTCGTAGTTCTGGATGAGCGGAGAGCCGACTGGGTGTGTGACCGTCCCAACAGCAATGTATCACAGACAAGTATGCCACACGTGCGCCGCATCATTTACAAACTCAAATCGTGACAGCAGAACTTGTAAGGTACATTTAAGATATAGTCCACATGCCTGTAGTAAGGCCATCCGTCCGGATCATTACGAAACGTAAGCGTCTTTGGTGATCAAAGTTCCAACTCCCAATCTCGCGGGCTGCCTGGACCATGTATGACTGACATCCGAATCATGTTTTCACCCTCTAAACTAGGTCCATTAGCTTCACATCCTGACCGGTCGTGGCCATCCACCAATGCTGCTATCTGTCTATCCACCTCCCTGCTAAGATCGCGCGTCGAGTCAGATCGTGCTCCGAATCTCCGGAGATTAAGCACGACGCGTTGACCAATGACGGACAGACAGGGGAACGTAATTCTGTGGTTTTACATCAAGGAAGTGTATCAGGGATTACGAGGTGAGGTGTTCGGCGTCGGTGCGCTCACAATGTTTGAATAACGTTCAACGGATTCTTTCTCATCGCATGATTGACATGGAAAATCTGCGAGACCGACAATTGACCCACCTGCGTGTAAATAACCCTGATCGTACCCCTGTGGTAAAAAGGGAGAATCACATATGGAGTCCAAATCACATACCAGCACGCAATACTAAATAAGACATCAAATAAACATGCCTCTGTATCCATCAGACTGTCATTCCAGGAGTTCTGAAGAAAGTATTACAAAATAAAACATTGAAGCTAGTGGACAGGTTAGAACAGTGAGAACAATTAACGAATCAGCGTCCTTACCACCCTGTACGAGAAGGCGGATCAACCGTAACGGGTAGTGGCCACGGGTATCCTTGGCCAGTTGCCAGAGACTGTGGCATGCGAATACGTATACAATACAATCGAGGGACAATCTGTTCAGCGAGTGAGTATTTAGCCTACACTATATAATTATGAATCACCCACGGTATAAGCCATAACGACCATTGAGAGACCCAGTGTCATAAAGGCTCAAACCGTCCTCAAGGGAAATGTAACGTACTGGGTGGGCTACGCAGAGATGAGACTAGGACAGTAAGAAAATAAGGCGGCATACGGGGGGGAGGCGAAACGCATACATCGACCTCGCCTAGGTAATCAAAATTTACATCTGGAAGAAACCTATTACATTCATGAAATATCAAGATATAACCACTGTACTTACCTTTCGTCGGAAGGCTGCATACCAATGCAAAAATAACCACGGCAACGAGAACATATAGTGTATTCAACAATATTGCAACGGGGTGCTTGCATCTCAAGACGGCGCAAGCACGAACAACAATCAAGACCGATTGGTGATGAAAAGAAGGGCCAATCTGAAATGTGAAGGAATACTGACAGCGAATCGATTCTCCAGAAAAGACCCCCAAACAGGACGTGAATAATTGAATGGCCGTACAGAACTGCCCTACGAGTGAGCATAACGGGATGAGGAACAAAGGCGGGATATACATATCGGGAGCTGTGGCTTAAAAAGCCACTTTCCTGCAGCACGATAAACGTCTGTCCAATCAAATTCCCATACCGGTTGATCAGAAATACTACCTTGACGAGCGACCATGGTGTACTCCAGATATGTGTTATCTAATGTAAAACGTCTCCGATAAGCTAGTATGGCTATGAGAAACAATGCACCTCAAGCGAAAGAGTGAGCAAATAGTCGTATATAAGCAACGAGTTTCCTGCGAAGGCGAATAGCCTTCGTCATGAGAATCAAGCAAGAAACATCGAGTTTGACGGACAGACACTCACTGGCGAGTGAATACCTGGCTTAAGAATGTTGGCGGTATGGACATAGCCAACGACAAAAGTAGCCTGATTCCCAATGACCAGTCAACGAACCTTGAGGGTAATGCAAAATAAATTGTACAGCGGAACAGTTCCGACGTTACTCACTGGCAAAGGGTGCGTCGCTGATCTCTTGAGGACTCGATCTACGATCGTTACCTGGATTATAATTTGTAAGACGACAGTCGTCCGCTCCCACCCAGTGATGATCACGAGACGCACAAGGATGAGCAGCTTTCGGACCGGTGAAAATGTGTTCTACGTAGCCCACCATTGAGTTGGACCTGCCAAAAGCAGGCCATGCCTTGGAAACTAATTGGACACGCCTCCCAACCTACGTCACCGGCAGGCTAGCCTGTTAGATGCTTCAGCTACGTAGCCGGAAGAGCATGGCAGCACAAAAATCTTTGTTTCAGCCGTCAAACTGCCGTCGAGAGCCCCTATCGCATATGGAAATCAAATCTAAACCAACGAACCTGATTTCCCGAATACCAGCCTTGAAGGCCCGTGATCCTCCACTCGGAAATGATTTCATTCGATCATGTCTCACGTGTGTTTGGTGACATGTCTCTGTTTGACATGGAAGCGGCACCGTGGCAAATGAACCAGGGATTGTCCGAAGGAGCCCTAACACATACACATAAAATATAACCAACAGATATACCAACCGCACGCCGGGTATACCCCATGTAGATCTGTCAAGTACCCACCACTCACAGCAACAGTCAAATGCGAGACATATTGCACGCAGTGTGCACAAAGACTAGGTTTTACGATATAATCAGACACACTTTCGCCGTATGCCTTCGGCTGATCAAAACGTTGTGGCATAGCACAACCGCTTATGTTCCGGCCAGTGTTCCATTTGGTGGGTTCCCCCGCACTAATTCAGTGGTGAGTCACGTTCTCAGACCAGACCACACTGCCTCACGTAGACTGCTGACTTGCACCTTGTAGTGATTCCTGTCAAGCGGGTGTCTCAGGTGGTAATAGAGTGGACATGCCTGCTACACTGTTTGAGTTCTGGACCGGTTGGATCGGCGCAACGATCACATCCCCGAGCGCCACAGTGATTCAAAGGCATCTCAAGGGTCCTCTTCATCATTTCAGTTAATCCGACCATCTCACTATTCAGTATCAGTCCGGAATATCGTTGTGGACGTCAGTCACATACACTGCGCCTGTCAAGAGTTGGTAGCAACGATCAGCAGTTTCTCCTGAATGTTGGTCTTGGTACCGATGCCGCCATGTGTCGAGTCTCGGCAAGAGCTTTCTCTTGACGTCTTCAGAGATTGCAGCAGTTCCCTGAAGGACGAGAAGCGTGGAGAGAAATTGGCACGCTTCTGCAATTTCTCTCGAATCGGAGGGTTCATCTTCATTGGCCATCCGACCGGCTTGCAATGCTGCCAAGTCAGAGGCCGCCGGTGTCCTCTGATAGCGAACGAAGTAGGGACTAGTGATGTGTAGTTAAATCAGCCATGAAAATTGAGGGTGACATGCTTACAGGTGACAGATAATGTTCATCACGGTCACCGCACTGTTGCACGGAGTGGCGTATGATTTGTGCTTGGCAACTAATGCAGGAAGGTATTTTGCAGATAATTCACTAACTCCGTAGTTCACCGGATCAGATTCACCGCTCAGCATTGCGAATTTGTATGAGGTCGAATGCTTATGCTGACCTGTAAAGCGCGTTCGCCTGTGGAAGTGGCCACGTCGTCAAGAGCCCCAGCTGACACCCGTCAAAGAATTATCATCAAACTCTTCTGGTAATGGGGCAATAAATTTACCCGTCGACTTAGGTATACGCGTCCGACATCCGGATCTGACGGGTCATATGTCAGTCCGCAGTGTCTAGCAATCGACTGAGCAGTAATATTCATGATGGCCTGTACTTCGGCTGAACCCAGAGTATTCATAGTTGAAGTAAAAAAGAAAAAGAGGAATATTTTGTGCCACCCACCAAATTTGAAGCCTATTATGCCAACCTGGCAACCGCCTCGTGCTTCGCTTGCTCCAGAGAGCTTCACTGAGTTTTACACAGTCATGTCTACTGAACTCTGAAACAACAGCTTTGGATGTGGACAGATTTGCTACTTAGTTCACTATTGGACATATACGTACCTCAGCGTGACTGGCAGGATGCGAACACTCGAGCTCAGGGGGTCAACCATACCAGTCAGCTAAAATCGAATCTCACGGCACTGGGAGGGTGTCGTTAAGTCCTGCGCCGAGTCCCATCACCTTGACGCAGACCTTTGCAGTGAACCCGGTTCATTGGTTCTTACTGTGGATTGTCGATTATCGATTATCACTTGCAACTAACGTAGTTCGCCAACGCTGACCAACAATGTTAGTATTCATAGACCATCACCCTTGACCAACCCGGCGAGCCTGGCATGATGAACTTATCACATCTACAGCTCCATCGTATAGATCTGGGCGTCGGCCCTCGTAATACCTTCACTGGTCTCGTCAAACTACTTGCTCTGCACGTTCCCTACAGTCTTCAAGTCTTGGGGTCCATCCTAAACTCGGGTCCTCGTCCGTGCATGTTACAGGACATCGATCCATCCACACTATCGCTCTGGTCTACTGTGCCTCTCCACTCTGATGTTATTGATATTGATTATCCCGCGTTGTTCTCCATCGTTGCTTTTTCCCATCCATTCCATCAGTTCTGCTTCTTCTGCTCGGCCGAGTCTCGAGAGCCTTTCGAACAACCTTCGGAGGCAGAGGAAGCGCACGTCCAACAGCTGATCGAGCATTTGCGTGACATCGCTCGCGAGGCGTACCCTACATACGATTCCACCGCCATCGCCCTAGGCAACGCAGCAACCAGGCACTGCGTCGATACCGATCCATCCATGATCCTCGTCGGCAACGTCCACCCTAAGTGGACGAACGTGCTCGCGCCCATGTCGGAATCGCAGAAACCGTGCACTCGGTACGTTTTTCAGCCCCAGGCAGCCCGTGCGCAGGCGACTGGAGTGGAGCTACCAGTGGGCCTCTCCATCGCCGAGATCCAAGCGTTGGACCTGCCGTTCGTGCACGGCGCGTCGTCGGTCCCGCGTTCGGATGCGTACATCCTGTCCCGCGTCCCGTATTCCGTGTGTATCCGGTCTCGTGCGGATGGGGGAGAGCCCGTGGCATGCGCATTGATGCATTCGGACGGCAGTGTCGGGGCGGTGCGCGTGGATGCGAGATACCAACGCCAGGGTCTCGGGAGGCTCGTCGTTCGTGCGTTGATGGAAAAGCTGGATTTTACAGAAGGCCGGGAGGACGCTGGTGTGCTTTCGGATTACAACTTTCAGGATGTAGGTGGGGGGGCGTTAGGCTGGAATTGGACGGATGTGGGAGCACGGAACGAGGCCGGAGACCGTTTCTTTTCGTCTCTTGTGAGCGAGCAGGACATGTGGACGAGTTATTGGACATACATACTCGTCAAGCCGGATGAGCGAAATTGAAGATGCCTGAAATTATCCAAACTCTGTATAAAACAATAAAATACATCGACGAATACCCTTCCTGCGTCCTACATCTCAGACATATAACGGCCTCGGCCTAAACGTCCAGATCTCAACCACCATCTTCCCTGACCGCTTACACGTGATTGCACACGTTCCCCTCTTGCAAGCCACCTTCCAAACACTTTCGCATCGTTTACTCAGGTCTCTGACAGAGGCCCCACTGCGGGTTTCATATATCCGCACCCGCCCATCATTACCGCCCGTGATTAGAAAGTTCGAATCGAACTGAAGAGATGTGACAGAGGAATCGTGCGCCGGAATACGTTGTAGGGATGTGTAGTTGTGGAGATCAAACGTAATAACACGTCCGTCGGACCCACCAGTGGCGAGAAGGCCAGTGGTAGGACATAGTTGTAGTTGACACACAAGGGCTGTGTGTCCCTGCAACAATGCCATACATTGCCTGTGGTGACCATCAGGTCTTCCAGACGTAAAACAGTAAGATCCTTGTAACAGACTGACCCTGATATGGCGTCCCAAACACGAACGGTCGTATCCATTCCTCCAGAAACAGCACGGATACCATCAAATGCAACAGAATAGATCTCTTGCTGGTGTCCAACAAGGACGTGCAGACACTCTCCTGTGTCTACATTCCATATCTACCGCTAATAGTTAGAATGCACCGGAAGAGAGGTAGTCCACGTACTCGGCAACTTGCATCGTAACTCCCGCTAACCACTCTATTGCCTTTGCCTCATTCACCGTGATTCTGCCAATCTATAGTCATACGATGTCATGTCGAGTATTGTGGATTTGAA
>JBBPLE010000076.1:47371-90776 GCA_038089675.1 Boletales sp. KT-2023b
GCATCGTAACTCCCGCTAACCACTCTATTGCCACACACATCAAGGCACCGGACGCTATTGGAATGCCCTTGCAATATTCGAAGCATTCGCCCCTTCTGTATATCCCAGACCCGAACCGTCGTATCGCGAGAGCCAGTCACGGCAATTGGACGGTTGTGTAAAACACGGGCACACCTTATGGTCGCTGTGTGACCCCGTAGGATGTAGATACAATGGCTATGGGGGAATTTGAGCAACAGACATGAAACACAAAAAATGTCGCACCCCGATACTACGTCCCAGACGCGCAAACTCTTATCACAACCAGCGCTGACAACAATAGGGTTGGGTTGACCCCAACCCTCTGAGGTACAGCACAAGTCGCTCGGCTTGCCTGGACTATCGGATCTTTGCGCCAGTTTTGAGCGCCTTTTCTTTGGCATGTCGAGTCCTAGTGCGAGGCGATATTTCAGATGCACGCAGCCGTTTGTACCAGGTGGGTTGGAGGATGATGTCGTAGAATCATCGTTGGCATCGTCCTCGGGTTCGTCCCAATAACCACCTCGACTGACGAGGTGAACTGCCCATACTCCTTGATCGTGTCCCATGAGTGTGCGACACAAAACGCCAGTATTAGCGCTGTAGATGTGGACCTTTGAATTGGCGCAACCGACGACGACGCGATCAGCGTCCAATGCTACGGAAGTGACGACACCATTATCGAGTGTCGCGATAGGCATTCGGTGGGAGTGAAGGAGGTGACCCCCCCTTCGCATGTTAGACACTCGATACCAGGTTAGCCATGTAGTATGCTGGCAAACATAGTTTTCGCTCACTAATACTGTAGGAGTATTGAAAATGTTCCCGGTATGATGGTAAAGTAGCGTTGGATGGCTTGTCAGGGAAGGTTCGTCTCCAGGAGGATAGAGGAGATTGCTCCTGTCGCTTCAGGCGTTCTTCCGCCGTGAGTGTTTGTAGGGACAGGTCCATCGGATGAGCCGGGAATGGACCCGGCTCCCTGGAAGGTTCTTCGACAAACTCGTCATCAGGTTCGACCTCCTCGGCACTATCTATATCCATATTGAAACGATATGTCCCACACATCGTTTTCCAAAGCCATTCGTCCTGAACAAGATCATGCCATCGTTTGGAAACCTGGCTCGCCCTGGCAAGGGTCTTCGGATCGTCTACGAAGCCAAGGATGTGCAGCGCGATCTCGGGAGGGAGTTCCGCGAGGAAGTCACGTCTGAGCATGGGGGCAATGGTTTGTGAGAGGAATAGCAGCTCAGAAGGCGAACAATCATTAAGAAGAGAGAGGAGGTAGCGTTTACGAGATGCAGGTCCCAGGCCTATCAGGTTTGCGAATTCGATGCGGGAGAGATGCGCGGGATCGTACGATGCTGAGTATGACTTGGAGAGGTGGAAGGCATCGGCGAAGAGGGAGCTGGTCGGAGCAGGTGAAGGTGCGGGGGTAGGAGGGGAGGCAGCAGGCATGTACACAGTAGACGGTGACTTGTCTGCACTCACATAGCGCCGGTTATTATTTGTACGCGATTGCAGCCCTCTGCTGGTCGTCCGGGCGACATTATCGTCGCTCACATCACCTGAACGCTGTGAACTAGCAGAAGCCATTGGAACAATCCGACCTCGCAAATGCGTGGACAACGAGCACGACGATGAGCTTGATGGCTGCTGGGATGTCCAGCGGATTCTGGTGTCGTCGCGGTTTTGGCAATAAAGCTTGGTCGCATATGCACGGTGACTAACGATATGAGAAATATTTTCCTCTTATGGATACAAGCTTAATGCACGTGACATATTTCCTGATTAGGCAACCATAATCTATTACCTGTGACCATCTTATGATCGCTTTGAACTCGTGCTCTCGCTGTACATAGTACTACGCCATCCCCGTCTTCATCTTTACTGGACGTGCATACGTCCGTTTAACCTAGACTAACGCAATCCTGGACGCTCTACGAAGCTTCTTTGCTGATAGAATTAGGCTTGCTTCCAGGAAAATGACCAACAAAAAGAAGTCACAGGCTAAGAAAGTAGCCCAGGCAAATGGCATCAAGTGCGCTTGCTTTATCTTACGCTCTTATTCAGACATGTTGATATGTTCTCAGGACTCAAACCCAGTCTGGGACCCAGTCCAAACCCACGAGCCCCCTCTCCCCCTCGTCAGCAAAATCGACCGAGTCTCCTCAACGCGAGAAACATGCGGGTCCCACCGCAGACGAAGTAAAAGAGCAGGGAAATGTCGCCTTCAAAGGAAAACAGTACAACGATGCTATCGACCTATATACCAAAGCAATAGGTCCGAACGCCTCTACAGCAAGCCTTCTCGTAATCTTGACATGCTTTTTCCTCCAGAAATGACGCCTACAGAGCCCTCCTATCTTACCAACCGTGCTGCATCTTACATGGCCTTGAAGCGCTTTCGACTTGCATTGACTGATTGTCAGCAGGCTGCCGCGTTGCAATCAGCCGAGCCTTCGCCAAAAACCTTGATCCGTCTCGCACGATGTCATCTAGCCTTGGGCTCAACGGAACCCGCCCTGACCACGTTGCGTACTGTCATTTCCTTGGAACCGACCAATGCTACCGCACTGCAACTTCAAGAGAAGGTCCTCGACCTTGCATCTCACCTGCGTAACTTTGACAGCTCGAAACGCGCGAAGGAATGGGGAATGGCTCGGCTAGCTTTGGACAAGTGTCTACACGGCATAGAAGGTGAAGGTGGCGAGGTACCGATCCAGTGGCGTCTGTGGAGGGTTGAGCTAGAACTTACACGCGGTAATTGGGATGCTGCCAATATCGCCGCAAAGTAAGTCAATTGTGGTAGGCATCACCACAAAGCCTGACTTGTCGAATCCCCTTTCTGGTTCATAGTGATGCCATGAGACTTGATCCCAACTCGCCCGAGGTTCTTGCTAATCGTGGCCTAGTGCTCTTTTTGTCCGGCAAACTGTCTCAAGCACTTCAACACGTTGCATCTGCACTCCGGCTGGACCCCGAATATGACATTGCTTCACGACTACGAAAGCGTATAAAGGATGTCGAACGGTTGAAGGAAGAGGGCAATATCGCCTTTAAGAGCGGTAAATTGCAGGAGGCCGTCGAACTTTACACGGAATGTATACAGGTATGAAACACCCCTATAATTTTGATTGTCACTCATTCTCCACAGCGCATAGGTCAAGCGGACGAAGAGGGTAAAGGCGGACAGATCCGTGCTACCTTGCTATCAAACCGTGCCACAACATTGGTAAAGGTACTGTATAGTGTTAAAATATGGTATATTTCACATCTCTTACCACCTGGAACGTAGCTTGAAATGTATGAAGACGCTTTGGTAGATACTGAAGCATCTCTCGTTCTTCTTCCCACATCCTTCAAAGCGCTACGCACCCGTGCCCGGATCAATCTCCACCTTGAGAAATTCGATGCAGCAGTGGCAGACTTCAAGTCTGCTATCGAACAGGCCGAGTTCGAGAATGCCGACGCAGATGCCAGATCCCTTAAAACAGAGCTCAAAAAAGCCGAGGCTGCCCTCAAACGGAGTAAGACGAAAGACTACTACAAGATTCTTGGCAAGTTCTTCATCTTTGTGCATACATTGTCTGACATGCATGTTTAGGCATTGCAAGAGATTGCTCCGAGGTTGAGATAAAAAAGGGATACCGTCGGGAAAGCCTGAAACACCACCCAGATAAGGTTGGCCAGCTTCTTCTATAACTGCACCTGCTCACTCTGTATCTGCAGGGTGGAGACGAGGAAAAATTCAAACTCGTCGTCGAAGCACATGCTGTACTTTCAGACCCTCAACGGCGACAGCGGTACGACATGGGAGAGGACGAAGACGGGCAGAGCGGTTTTGGTGCTGGCGGAATGGGTGGAGGACCATTCGGGAGTATGAATCCAGCCGATCTAGCGGATATATTTGCGCAGTTTCAGGGCAGTGGACCATTTGGCAGCAGTGGCTTTCGTTTCCACTCTGGTGGAACCTCCGCCGATTTTGACTTTTGATGTTTATTTTCTGTGTTTTTGGAGCTCCCATAATCAATTGAGTGATGGCTGTGCGAGCCCCTTTCGTTGTCAGCCACTCTTGTTCCCTGCACTCATCATTGTCAAACCTTCCGACATGGCCAACTTGAAGCAGGGTACTCTTACATTTCCAAGTAACAAACGAACAAATACCATTCCCAGTGGAAAGCCACATCAGGAAGCCCTGATCTCAGAAAAGGGGAAAAGGAAGCGAGCAGAGACACCAGCAGGGTCCAAGAGTGATGCAGTGCTGGCTAGCGAGGTGCTCGAGATATCATCTGACGAAGAAGGCGCGGTGGAAATCGCTGTGCCGACTAAGCGAACACGTGCGAGTGCGAACGGCCGCACATCCTCTGGAGTCACAAGACAAGCAGTCGCGCAACTTGCGAAGCAGACACCTTCACCGGCGATAGGGAGGGAACGTCTAGATGTTGAAGATAAGGCGGGTCGTTACCAAAAGTACTACAATAATGTCAGAGCAAAGATGGGACATATTACTCCTAGTGAGTGTGTAGGGCTCACCGTGTATCGGGGGTTCACTTCGTTCTCATTTTTAGTCCATGGAGATGGCCAGAACAGGATGCATCAAATGCTTCGTTTCTTCGACATGTGAGGGCATCTGCCAGATCGGTTGTTTCGCGCTCACGGCTGCTCCAGGTCATATGAATATGGTCCGTGCATCGGAATGACAAGGCTGGAGAGATGGGAACGAGCGGATAGATTCGGCCTCAGCCCTCCTGTGGAAGTGAGTGCCGATCGCACTTGCCCGTCCAAATATAAACATCTTCTCAGGTTCGGGACATCTTGCTCACGACAGAAGGCATTGAAAAGGCTGAGTATACTCAATGTGTTTTAAACGGCCAGGTTTGAAAGATCTGAGGTATGTATGTAAGTTCAAGGAGATTTGATCAAGTTTTCATTCGCCAATGTTTAGTGAGGTTTCAGCAACTTGAAGGAGCATATCAATGAAGGAAATGTATTTTTGTCGAGTCTTTTTTTTCCCACCTCTTTTCCTTTTGCGATGTACTAACTGTATACCTGTTATCTGGCGGTGCTTCGCCCTGCATACTATTCTAACTTATGGGTTGTTAGTTATACAGCTTGTTGACTTGTCAAGAACCCGTCTTCAGACTTCTACTCAGCACGTTGGGTTGAGATTTGCCTTCCATTTCAATCTGGGTATTGGCTCATGATGCATGATGAATGGAGAGGCCTGCTTTCAGCGGTTGTCCTTTTGTATAGACCGGTGAATACCAGCATTAACATCTTGCGATAACGGTGGTACGTACTAATCAATTTCTCAAGGCTGCAGGGGATATTTTTGCTAGATGTATTTTTCAGCAATCTGAGTCTATTTTGCATGTTCCCTGCCCTTGTTTAGTACCTGCTACTGAGGCCTATATACCGTCTTTGGGTGTCAAGTAGACAAGATCAAGCGTAAGTCCTGTCCCATTGAGAGGTTGAAATGTTCGTGATCTGTGGCAGCCTGTTACTTCTCGAGTCGTAAATCATATCTGATAACCCCCATGGGATACTGTGTCAAGGTTGTTGCTGGCGTCTAACTGTGACTCCACACCAAAGCTCTGGCTCGACCCATCTTCGCCTGTGGCACCCTAAGCTAGCCTGCCACCATGGTCGGAAGGAAGGCTCGCTGGCATGTTCAGAACTTCAGAAGTACCCACACGCTTTACACGTGGCTCTCCGCGTACTGGACGGGCCGACTTCTCCCGCCCCATTTACCTCTAACCTGGTAGCGAGTAGGTGAGAAGATTCTCAGTTGCGTTGTTTCAGCCCAACCTCGGTCTCAAGATCACTCTCGCATCAGTCATAGTTATCGACTTCTTTTGTTCCGTGTCACCGGTAAACAACAAACTTGAATGGACTCTTGCACAACGTACTGGAGTGCACTATTTTGAACGCTGGCTAGACTATTCTGCCCCGTTCTCCACCGGACGTCGGCAGGCATGTTGGCGTCACAAACGAGTGCTTGTGAAATCCGGTCGGCAATCCATTGGGCTGTAAAGTAATTTGTGATCATCAAGTTTATCATCAGGCTCCGAGTCCGCAACATCAGTTTATGCTCATTTATTTTTCATCATGTGCCGCAGAATCAGCTGCCTCCACGAGGCTCCAGCGAACACCTTACCAATTGGAGGAGCGTCTAATCTTCGATAAATGAGCACGGGACATCTGTCGCCGTGGAGGAAATATGATATGTTAAAAGCGTCTGTATGTCTTGATCATTTTCGCGCGCTCGTTCTGATCCCGAGTACCGATGTTTCGGATAGTGTACTTGCAATTACTGCGATCAGCACGAATGTTCCAGGCGGGTCATCCCCAATTCGTTCATTATTTCCCGTAAATATCTACCTCAAATAGAGATTCACATGTGCCCAGAACGCATCCTTGATATACGGTGGTTAGTTCTCTCATCACCAAAGCACGAAAAAAGGTCACACTGGCAAGGGTGCTGCGGGAAAGTTCGTATCGAGGTGCTGCATGATTTCCAGGGTCCTGCAACTCCTTGGGGATGTGAGTTGACTGGCTGATATACGTTTTTCGTGCGTCCGGCTTATCAGATTTGGAATGGCAGGCTTTGCTGGCAGATATATAAAGGCTCTCTCCACCATGAATGTTTATCTACACGAGAGATCGACTCCTGGTGGACTCAACTCCATCACTCTATACCAAAAATGCCATCGCCTCGTCATTCCGAAGTAGATGTTCTTATCATCGGTGCTGGACCCGCCGGGCTCATGTGCGCCAACGCTCTGGCCAATGCGCGGGTGAACGTCAGGATCATAGACAAACGGTAGGTTCTCGGTGTTTTGATCATCCCTAGTCCACTTATACGCCGCCCAGCGCCGCCCAAGTCATGGCTGGTCAAGCGGACGGTATTTCGCCTCGGACCATTGAGGTCTTCCAGGTAAGAACATTCTTTTCCGTTTTCCGGCTTGTGTGGATGACGGGACCCATAGAGCTATGGAATTGGAGAGCGACTTCTCCGTGAAGGATGTCAAGTACACATGGCTGTAAGCAACTTTGGATGCGAGTTTCCATCCCTAAATTCTGTTCTGCAGGCGTTCTACGATCCCGGTCCAGATGGTGGCATCCAGGTAGGCACCACATGACCTACGTGCTTCGATCTATCTCATTGTCTGCCCCCAGCTTTCGAGTCGTGCCGCGGATGTTACCGCACCTTCCGCTCGTTATCCTTTCGAAGTATGTACTCCGGACCTTTGAGTCTATCCCTTCTCAAGACAGGACTATAGCTCGCACTCCATCAAGGCGGAATCGAGTCTATATTTTTGGACTCCATGAAATCGCTTGGGGTTGAAGTCGAGCGGTCGACCATTCCTACTTCCATGGAATTATCAACTAACGAGGCTGAACTTGTCGATCCTTCCTCACATCCTGTCAAGGTAAGAACTATTTCCAATCGCACTTTTGCCCCCGCTCATGGAGAATATTGAGGTGGTAATGGAACACTTGGAAGGACCCGATGGGGAACCCCGCGAGGAAGTTGTCCATGCGAAATTCGTTCTCGGCGCAGATGGTTCAAAGTCCCGTTTTGTCCACATCCATGTCAGGACTAACTTCTTGTCCGTAGGGGCGCATTCGTGGGTCAGGAAAACCTTTGGTATCACCATGGATGGTGAACAAAGTGGTGAGAATCCGGTCTGAAATTGTTGCATACCGTGGTGTTTCATTATCTTTGCCAGACTTTGTTTGGGGAGTTTTGGACATGGTCCCAGATACAGATTTCCCCGATGTCCGGAACAAGAGTCTCATCCATTCTAAAAATGGCTCGTGCCTTCTTGTCCCTCGGGAAGCTGACCGGGTCCGGATCTACATGCAACTCGACGACAAGGATGTGGTGGACCCGATGACAGGAAGGGTTGACAAGGAGAAGATGGGGCCTGAACAATTACTAAAGGTCTGTTTTTCCGTTCTCGCGTGCCAATGCTATCAGTTGAACAGCGGTGGCAGGTTGCACAGCAATCCTTCCAACCATTTTCACTCATCCCCACGGATGGGATCAGCTGGTGGACACTATATATCAGTAAGTTGTCCTCCATCCAAATCTTTTTTTGTTTTGTTTTCATCACATTGATCGTCAATCTTGATTAGTCGGCCAACGCGTGGCGTCCAAATTCTCCGTCAGGAATCGCGTGTTCATTGCTGGGGATGCATGTCACACGCACTCGCCCAAAGCTGGTAATTGTTTCCCGTGCCTTGTGGTAGTTTGATTTGCTGATCGTTGCTTCAGGACAGGGCATGAATGCGAGCATGAACGATGCACACAATCTTGGTAAGTGTGACAGAATCTGTCATCCTACTCGAGTGATCTGACGTCAACGTCGACGGCAGCCTGGAAACTCGCACTTGTGATCCGTGGTTGGGCAGATATGTCCCTATTGTCGACTGTCAGTTGGTGTTATCGCATGTCGGAAGAATCCCTAAATGATCTGCTACATAGTACGAGTCGGAGCGCCGCAAGTATGCACAAGATCTCATCGCATTTGACAAGACGTTCTCCACCCTTTTCTCCGGCAAACCCCTGAGCGCGGACAACGTCGATGGGGTCTCTCACGAACAGTTCTTAACGTAAGTGAAGTGAAGGGTTATCTGAGCACATCTCATTTGGGCCAATAGGGCTTTCCAAACCTTTGGAGGGTTCACAAGTGGCATTGGCGTGCACTATAGCCCGTCCGCAGTCGTCAAAGATGTCTACCAATCTCTGGCTACCAACATTGTCATCGGAGAACGGGTTCCGCCACAAATATTTGTTCGCGCAGCCGATGCCTGGCCGTACGAGGTTCAAGATCTTCTTCCGTCTGATTTCCGCTACAAGCTTCTCGTATTCACCGGCGACGTCAACGAGCCTTCGCAGCAGGAAAGGATCGAGTCCATGGTGAAGGACTTGCAGCGACCGGAGAGCTTCTTGGAGAAATATGCCTCGAACAAGCCATCAAAATCGAGGTTTGACATTGTCACGATCAGCAAGGGAAGAAAGGAAGACTTTGACATCCAGAAGGTGCCTTCGTTGTTGAGATCGCACTGGTCCAAGTAAGTGCGGATATGGATGCAAACCTCGCGCTATTGACGTCACTCCCCAGGGTTCTGCTTGATGATGCGGATGTCACCAGCGCCGTGGGTGGACGTGGATATGCGTACTATGGCGTGGGCGACGAAGGTGTGATTGTGGTGGTTCGGCCGGACGGATACGTTGGCACGATTGCGCCTCTAGATGGCGTTGCTGAAATCAACGATTATTTCAGCAAATTCATGACGATTTGAAGCACGTCGTTAGCAGGCCTACGGTTACCAAGTTGGAATTGGGTGTGTGTATGTATGATTTAGACAGCATGGGTTCTGTATGTTATGTGTATGCACTATGATCGCATCGAATATCAATACCACAATCAACATGATATGATCGACACTGCATTATGGCAGATAGCGTCACGTTCTGGATCCAGACCGCAGCTGATTGAGAAGTCTTGGCAGAGTAAGACCCGTTCCGAAGAGTTCAACGGGGAATGTCATATCATGATCTTGACTATGCCATCATGGGATTCATTCAGCTGACCGTCAAGCCTATTTTGGAAATCCTGGACAGTGTGACACCAGAGTGATTCGGATACATAGCCTTTCGACTACTAGGTAAGGCAAGAACTTCGCATCAACATCCACGTCATAGATAGAGCTGGAACGTCACACAATCGAAGAACTGCGTCGACATGGCGGCGTTTTGATTCATGCTTACTGCATGTAACGGTGAGATCGGAAACATTCATTTACTCGGCAGTTGGATCTAGTTCCTGCTTCAGAACTCAGCTACCAGAGTCTGCAACGAAACAAGTCACCAGCTGTCTCCTCATTACGGCATACGTTTCCCGCTGGAGGACGTGTCTGGGCAACTTGAAATAGGACCGTGTACCAATTTGCGTCCTTTTTTTATACCCTCCACCAACACCTTCTCCCATGCCTTTGGAAAGTCGTGCTGATGTCTTGATCGTTGGTGCTGGCCCCGCCGGCGTGATGTGTGCCAACGCACTCGCAATGGCTGGAGTAGACGTGAGAATTATAGATATGCGGTACGGATCATGCCCGACGGTACGAACAATGGTGTCGACTGCTGATTGGCGCCAGCCCTCTCAAGGTTATCGCTGGTCAAGCTGATGGCATTCAACCAAGGACGATCGAAGTGTTACAGGTACGCTCTACTCTCGTCATCCATTCTCCATCTCACTCATCGCGTCCAAAATTTGCGCGATAGAGCTATGGACTTGCCGAACGTTTGCTCCGGGAGGGAAACCAGATGCACATGTGTGTACGTCGCGCTCGCTTGATCGTAAAGCTTGCGCGCTCAATGCGCCTGTGATCTAGTCTTTCTATAACCCCGGCCCTAATGGAGGAATTGAGGTAGGATTTTGACGCAGATGCGTGCCTTGAGCGGCTGAAAGATGTATCTTCAAGTGCACTGGACGCGCCCCTGATGTGACCGCCCCAACTGCACGCTATCCATTTGAGGTACTAACCGGAACCATTTGGCATTTTCTCCGTTGACTCATGGATGGACCACCAGATCACGCTCCATCAGGGAGCAATAGAGGCTATTTTCCTCGATTCCATGAGAAAGTATGGTGTCGAGGTCGAGCGCCCAAGACGGCCATTCTCCATTGAGATATCTGAAGACCCCAGTGAACTGTCGGACCTTTCGTCTTACCCAGTGAAGGTGCGTGATCCGCTAAAAGACCACCTCGAAGTCCGCAAACGACGATGATGCAGGTTACTCTAGAACATTTAGACGCGACTGACGATGAGACCAGAACGGAAGTTGTACATGCCAAGTTCGTTGTTGGATCTGATGGTGAGCAGCACTCTACCTCGGCTTGTATGCGGGTCTGCCACCGACATTTGACTATAGGAGCACACTCCTGGATAAGAAAGGCGTTAGGAATCAAGATGGAGGGCGAACAAACTGGTAACATGGCTCGTCATGCTCTTCTTCCGCATGGCTGATCAGTTTAACTAGATTATATCTGGGGTGTCGTCGATATCATACCAGAAACAAATTTCCCAGACATTCGTAATCGCACTGCGATTCACTCAACGAGCGGGTCTGCCATGGTCATCCCCCGTGAAGGTGACACAGTTCGTTTGTATATCCAGTTATCCGACAAGGATGTCATCGACCCGTCGACCGGAAGAGTTGACAAGAACAGGATGACACCGCACAAGCTCACCGAGGTATGCATTCCTGACGAGATGGTGAGCTGCTATTGATTAATGCCGACAGAGCGCCCGAAGGATACTGTACCCATATGAGCTGGATGAACCAAAAGACATTGAATGGTGGACAATTTACATTAGTACGTCACTTCTTCCCAAATTTCACCCGCGATCGTCTCAATATGCGAGTTGTTTTCTAGTTGGGCAGCGCGTGGCATCTAGTTACTCTGTCAAGGACCGCGTTTTTATTGCTGGCGACGCATGTCATACACATTCTCCAAAGGCTGGTAAGATTTTTACGCTTCATTCGAAATTCTGGGATAATATCCCCTGGATTCAGGTCAGGGTATGAACGCCAGTATGAATGATACTCACAATCTCGGTATGTATCCATCACCCGTCGTTAAGCATCAACTGAGAATGCATACTCAGCGTGGAAGCTCGCACAAGTGCTCAAAGGATGGTCTGGTTTGTCACTCCTGGGGACTGTGAGTTTTAAGTCTCTCGCCTTTCCGTGCCAATTATAATCGTTCCCCGCAGTATGAACTCGAACGCAGGAAATACGCCCAAGATTTAATCAACTTTGACAAGCAGTTCGCAGCTTTATTCTCCGGAAAGCCGAGGACATCAGAGAATCAAGATGGTGTGTCCCACGAGGAGTTTTTGTGGTTCGTATCGTGCACATGGTTATCACATTTCTCACTCGGTTGTTTGACAGCGCATTCCAAACGTTCGGGGGATTTACGAGCGGTATCGGGGTTCATTACTCCCCTTCTGCGATCGTGGATCCAAAACACCAGAAATATGCGGAAAACCTCATCATTGGACAACGAATGCCCCCGCAAATCTTTATTCGCGCTGCTGACTCGCGTCCGGTAGAGTTACATGATTTGCTTCCCGCCGACGCCCGCTTCAAAGTTTTGCTCTTCGTTGGGAATCTGAACGAGACAAGGGTTACCGAGTTGAATATTCTCGCGGAGGAGTTGAACGCCCCATCAAGCTTCCTCCATAAATACAGCATCGGTGGGAAGTTGGCAACTGTTTTCGACATGTTTGCGATTGCCGCGGGCTCAAAGGATGATATAAATTATTTGCATGTCCCGGCGTTTTTCCGTCCGCATTGGTCAAAGTAGGTGGCGTCTCTCTCATACGTTGCCATTGATCGGTTGAACCATGGATGTGCTGTAGAGTTCTCTTGGACGATACCGATGTCACGCGGAGCAAGGGCGGTCATGCATATGAGGAGTTCGGCATCGATCGGAAGGGGGTAACGTTTGTGATCGTGCGGCCGGATGGCTATGTAGGGATGATCGCTCCCTCGACTGCCCTTGTAGACTTGGATCAGTATTTCGGTTCGTTCTTGATCCCTAACAGTCTGGAAGCTTAGCGGAGGACAACAAACGAACGATATCCTAGCAAACGACAGGGAAGAGGGTATCATGTACAGTTATCTCGAAAATCTGTATGTATAGTAGACATGTCTGCATTGTGATCAACCTCGCCATCCTGGCAAAGGCGCCGCCTCTGCACTTCCGACGGGAACTCTCCGTGCACCACCTTTTCCAACAGGTAATTTTGAGGGAACCCTTATCGTGGACTTAGCTGGTGCTTCCGACTTGCTTGCAGTACAGGCGCCGGGTGGTTTCGTCGAGGGTGCGGCCAACATGGGTGGTGAACCTCTGCGGGATGGTTTATCCCGGTTCTCCTTCTCTCCCGCACCGACCGTCTTGGACTTGCCCGTGGCGGCGGGCATTGGAGGCTCCTCCCTGACCTTGCTCCTCTCTTTCGACGTCCGCTTCTTCGTCTCCGCCTTGCACGCCTTGTCCTTTTGAACCACGTTTCGTTCCGTCTTCTTCTCTCTGAGCGGGCTGTCATCGTCGTCCCGCGCAACCACCACCACAGGCAATAGAGGCGCTGGACACCCCGTTGGGGTCATGTCCACCTCCGCATCGGGTGTGGATGTCGCCAACGGGTCAGACTCTGGGCTCTCGGGCGACTCGGCGAGCATGAGGATACGACTGAGCGGGCTGGGTTTGACGGGCGAATATGCGTGCGTCATGTGCGGCGCCAGGGGTTTTGCCATGGGAAAAGGACGACGGAGCGGGGGTGGCGTGCGCGGAAGCTGGGGGACGGGGCTGGGTTCGATGATGGTCGGAATGGGGTTCGGACGGTCCTCGGCGAGGTCTGGATCGCTCTCGGGAGTACGACTCTCTGACGGTCCGAGCAACGCGTCGGGCGGGGGTAAGGATGTTCTGGGGGACGGGGGAGGGAGGACAAACGAGGTTGGAAGGATAGATTTCGTCAGTGCGGTAGGGTTATGATCGGTTTGTTGCGTTGACGCAGGGAGGACGATGGGGATCACCTCCGTCTCATACGCAGGTTCGACATTAGTCGGAGGTGGAATGGAGAAGATGGAGGAACGACGGGAGACACGCGTTTTGCGACCGTTGCCCGATTTGCCCACCACCTTTTGTTTGCGAGGGGACTTGCGGGGCGATTTCTTTACCTCGGGGAGGTAGTCGGCCAAACTAGGGGAAGGAGGTGCGCAAGCAACAGGGGGATCGGGTGTAGAGGCAGGGGCAGGGTGGTGCTCAGAAAGCATTTGTTGAACCTGCCACGATCGCCTTTCTTCCAGGAACTTGACTCTCTCGTTCTGGGCACGTCATGAACAACAAGACCAGCGCAAGTAAATCACAGAGCTTTACCTCGAAGGCAGATTTCTCCTTGCCGAGCTTCACGGCTGCTCGGGTGAATTTCTCCCGTTCATCTTCGAGCTCTTTCTTGATGCGATCAAGTCGGTCACGTTCAGCATCGTGTTCAGAAGTGATCAGCAAGTCATCCGTGGGGGTTGGTTGTGTTCCTTGAGCAGCTAATTGATCGAGAAGTTCACGTGTCTCGGCTGCGCTTATTTCGTGTAATTTCCGAGCTTCATCTAAGGGAGAGAAACACATCAGTGGAAAAACATAGACGTAACAACTTTCCGACTCACCAAGTTCGGTTTGCAGCTTCTCGATGACAACCTGAAGGTGCTTACATTTTTCGGAATCTACTTCCACGGGCCGTCCAGAAGATGCAGCCGGGGCGGTGCTTGGCCCGTCCGAAAGGTATTTCGATAGTAGAGAAATTGCATCGTCTGCGGCAGTAAAGAGGGAGAAAATCTTATCATCCGCCGCGTTAATGGGGGTAAGTGGGAACAATGCGTCATGATCGAAAGAAGCAGGCTGTTATACATGAGACTATCGTGGCCGAGAAAGAAAGAAAGAATCTTGCCTCTTCTGATTTTATAGAGGCCAAGATACGTATTTGGTGTGCCATAGACTGTAGTCGATTCGCGGATACGAGTACCAGTCTTCTCAGCCGAGTCGTTTCGTCGAAGAGTTCCGACCTCGAGCTTTCCGCATGCTCCAGGGCGAGTTCCAAGTATCCCTTACCCTTCCCGAGTAGTTCCATGCCTGAGGTGACCTCGGCGTTCGCCCCTCGAATTACCATGCCCGGCGAAAACGTGGACGATTTTGATTGCGAGTCCACGAGTTTGGTCCATTTGTCCACCATTCGCTCGATCTCCTTCTCCCTCTTCTTGAGTTCAGCTGCGTGGGTGGCGCGAAGTGCCTGGAGAGATGTTCTCGTGCGCTGAAGTTCGGCGGTGGTCTGTTTGTGACTTGACTCGGACGATTGCAGCGAACGAGCGGCAGACCTGGCACATTGGTGAGCGATAGTGCCTGGCAGGATCGCACTACTCACGCAAGGCGGGACTTGAACATGTTCACTTCACGTTCTGCATTGAGTGCTTGCTCCGTAGAAGAGCGATGCATGGCCATGAGCCGTTCGTGATCATACGATAGTGTCCGTAATTTCGTCGACAGGTCTTCCGCTCGCGACATGTCGGTCTACCACGTGTTGAGAGATGTAGGCACTGATCGGAGCGGGTCGACATACCACTCGTTGACTGAGCATTGCAAGAAAGCATTTCGTGACACGTTCCATGTCGTCATTAGAGATGCCCTCGAGGGATATACCCGGGCCGGTGGTGAATCCATGTGCGACCAGCTGTGAGTTTATGTACTGGAACGTCGAGGTCGAGGTGCAAGACGCTGTGGTGGTGGTGTCAAAGGCTGAACCAAAGTCGGATACGGACACGTCGAGCGCCCAGTGCACGTGTTCTGGCATTGTCTTGGTCGACATCGACGTCGACGTCGATGATAATGTTCAAACGCGTCAAGTCACGTGAATAGATATCAGTCACACCAAACTGCGCTTTACGTAATACGACTTCGAACCTTCCCCTCCTCCTCCTCCTCCTCCTCCTCCTCCTCGGTCCGTTCCTTCTCCCCATCCGGTGCTCGTTTTAATGCCTGGAGTTGCTATACTTCACCCGACGTTACCTGGACCTGCACTCGGATCTACGCACAGTGACGAGCCGCACTTTCACCTACCCGACAACACCAGAAACGACCATAAACATCCGCCAGACATGCACAATGGGTCTTTCGCCCAAATCAACGATATGTCCGTCGCAGAGATAAAAGAAAAAGCGAGGGAAGACGCTCGGAGGGCTGCCAAAGGCGTCTCCGCCATGTCTCTCATAAAGTCCGCACGCACCCAGTCGCAACAGGCTCGCATCTACGAAGACCAGGGCGACCTCAAGGCGGCGCTCGTCGCTTTTTTGAAAGCCGGGACCCTAACGCACATGTTCATACATAGCGCGGAGGTCACAGCCGAGGCTAAACCTGGGCGCCATGGCGTTTTGTACAAGGAGTTTATCGACTTCGAAAAGGTTGATCCCAGTTTCGTCAGACCCGTTCGTGGCTAAGGCTCGCATGATCAGACCGATGGAAGTAACCTCACACAACGTGTACAAGCCATCGAGGCAAGGCTCACCGATCTCGAAAAATCTTCCGCAACGTGAGCATCATCAACACATACTTCTCAAACCATATTCACGTAACCCATCAGCAACGATCACACCAATGCAGGTCCCGCCAAGCAGGTTGGGCCCTCCATAGCTGACCGTGTCAGGAAGTTGAACAACGCTGGTTTGGCCGTCGACACCTCCAAGCGTACATCCCGAGAATTCCCTGCCACACCCTCTACCCCTCTCTCCATTCCACTTAAATCTCCCGAACCCATACGCACCCATAAATTATCTCCTACACTTGTATCTGCGCCGCCCCCGCTCCCACAGCCAACCATCATCCTACCGTCGAACAACAGCTCAACGGCATCGTCCCCTCACGTCGTCGTCCCACTCTCCAGCTTTGGTCCCCCTTCACCAACATCCTCGGCATCGTCTTCTCCTCCCATTCATCATACTACCATCTCTGAATTTTCACAGGCTTTCCCATCAATAGACGAGTTGGACGAGTTTGCCTCCAGATTCCCTTCTGTCCCGGCGCTAGAACCCACGGCAAGCAGTAGCGTCACCCACCAGCCGCATTCAAACAACGTCGCCGGTGCTGAATCACCAAATTCCCCGCATTCCAAACAATTCCCATCGTTATCCATCGACCCTGGACCACGTCCTTCGAGTACACCAATAACTCCAACCATGAATGCCTTCATCAGTCGTCCCACTTCCCCGATAGTCGCTTCGAAGCCGTCGATCAACGGTCTGGCGTCTTCTCCGTTGTCTTCCTCGACATCACCCGCACCTGAGAAACCAGCAATTCCGGAGTCAAATACCATCCTGCCCGAACTCCTGCGTGAATACCTCTATGCTGCCCCAGGTCTCAAGACCCTTGTGGTCGATATACGGACGCGAGATGAGTTTGACAAAGAACACATCAAAGCGGATGCCATAGTTTCCCTCGAATCGTCCGTTCTTACACGTCCAAGGTGACTGGGAACTATTTGTTGATATGCTTCCTGCTTATATGCATGTAGCGTGACAGCTGCTAGCCTTGAGGATTCGTTAGTTGTTGCACCACGTGAAGAATGGGTGCTCTTTCAAAATCGTGACAAGTTCGATCTTGTGGTTCTTTATGATGCTTCTTCTGAGATATATGATATTAATGGTCCACTCTCGGCCTTTGTCCGAGCGGTGTTTAGCAACGCATACAGGAAGTTTCTACGTCACACCCCCGTGTTACTTGCAGGAGGCCTGCATGCATGGATACATATGTTTCCTGACGAGATCGTCCGCGGAGTCCCCGGTAGAGCCCGCGCCTCGCCAAACAGCATTTTGGAACACGGTATCAGTAGTACCTCGGGTTCAATACTGCCTTCCGCGTCGAACCTGGATGTTTCGCGAAATCGATCGTCACCGGGCTCGTCGCAAGTAAATGGCGTATCGCCGGAGAGACGACACATAGAATTGTCACCTTCGTAGGTCTTCGCTATTCAAATGGTGCGAAAATGATGTTCATAGCTGGTGATGGTTAAAGATTGTCTACAAAGACTTCTGAAAATGAAACAATTCTGGATGGTCCCGCCTCTTTACCTCGTCGCCAAACGATATCCAAACCACCATCAATATCGCACTCTCATAGTCAATCTGAAAGTGTAAGCTTTCTTGGTATTCCGATAACAGTGTTCTCATTTTTTGATGACAGATATCATCATCACCCCGGCTTCCGATTTATTCATTCAGTAGCAATGCGACAAGTTCGACCTCTATTACATACCCTTCCATCGCTTCGACGCCTGGAACAAGCACATCGTCCTTCTCTCAAACTCCTTCATTCACTCCTGTATCTCTTCCCCCTCAAGCATCCATCAATCCTTCGCCATTGGCAAGACGGCGGAGTGATTACACGGACGGTACTGGGTTTACTCATCGTCCAACCCCCATCGACTATCCTGATCTTCGTGTCATTCGTCCACCCCCACCCGTGGCCTCTCCTGTGTCCGAGCGACAGGATTCGCGACCTCGTCTGCAGCACTCGACGTCGTACTCTGTTTCGGTACCATACACGTCCAAAGCAGGTCCAAAACCCCCAACCATTCATTCCGATTATCCAGTCATGTATTGGTCTGATCTGCAGATTAATACAGCCGGTTTGAAGAATTTGGGAAACACTTGTTACATGAATGCGACCATTCAGTGTCTGAGTGCAACGGTGCCTTTTGCAAGATTCTTTACTGGTATGTACACTGATGTCAAATTCGTTGAGATCACTGACCATGTTCAAGATGGGCGGTGGAAGAACGCAGTGAATATGCTGAATCCGTTGGGAACGAAAGGGAAATTGGCGCATGCATTTGCACAGATCCTTTACGAAATGTCGCATTCAGAACTTCCCCACTTTACGCCTTTTGTGTTCCGAGTACGTCTATCTTTTCCCTCGCGCGGCGCTGGGCTTAGCTCCTCGGATAGAAATCAATATGTACTTATGGACCTCAGTTTGGTGGTTCAGACCAGCATGACTCGCAAGAGTTTTTGACGTTCCTCCTGGATGCACTTCACGAAGACCTCAATCGCGTGCTCACGAAACCCAACCACGAAACCTCACCCGAACGGGAAGCTGAACTCGAAAAGCTACCCCAACAAATTGCGAGCGAGCAAGAATGGGAAATATATCGGATGCGGAATGACAGCCTGATCGTGGATTATTTCCAAGGACAGTTTCGGAACAGGATGGAGTGTCTAACTTGCCATCATGTCAGCGGTGACTTTTTCGATGGAACTGCGTCATTCTCACAAGCTTTTAGACTTCAACGACATATAATTCATTCATGTATCTATCATTACCGATACCCTCCGTCAAGGGTCCGTCGAGGGTTTCTCTGTATTCATGTTTGGACGCGTTCGTCAAGGCAGAGGTACTCGAAAAATCAGAGGCATGGTAAGTGGGATTGTCTCTATTCTCCAAACGATTTTGACCCGCCCCAGGCACTGTCCGAAATGCAAAACGTTGCGCAGCGCCTCCAAGATCCTCACCCTCTCGCGATTACCGCCCGTCCTGTTGATCCACCTCAAGCGATTCTCTGTCAAGGGGCATTTCACAGACAAGATCGAAACGACAGTCGATTTCCCTCTGAAAAGCCTCGATCTCACCAACTACATGCCACCGCCGCTCCCGCCAGACATGCGCAAGAACGTTGAGAAGCCGAGCCATGCTGCCACCGATCCGCGCATGCAGGTGCCGCCATACAGATACGATCTATACGGCGTCACGAACCACTTTGGTAGTTTGAGCAACGGTCATTGTACGTGTCGCGTCGAAATGATTCGTCGTGCGTGGACTCATGGCATGTGTTTAGATACGGCGTTTGTTGCATCGCGGCCTGGGTGGCTCTACTGTGATGACAGTCGGATCACCTCGACAGACGCCAAGGAGGTGGTGGTATGTTTCCTGCTTTGTCTGCCTTGGACGTGTCTCGCTCACCGTCCTACAGGGACGGCCCGCATACGTGTTGTACTACAGACGAGTCAGATCATAGACTTTGCCAACCGTGGCAAGACAGACTCGCGCTCGCTTTTTTCCCTCATCTTTTTCAAGGATATTTATGCGTTTCTGCTTATTGGATGTTTAAGGTTTCCCCTCTTGTGTTCAAACATAGTACTACCCTCATGACGTTTTGACGCTTGTATCGTGCTACATCTCCTTTCTTTCTCTCTCTTTCCTCCTCCGAATCAAACTAGTTTACAAACAAATGTACCATAATGACTATCAAAAAAAAGCTAACCCTAAAAAAGGACGACGCGTTCACTCTTGCATCGCCCGCGACGCACGGGGCGACACGAGCTCCGGCCACTCTTCTCCCAGCCCCGCTTCCCCACTCATCTTGGGCTGCAACGACCAGTGGCACTTGTGACAGTGGAATCGGTCGGGGTAGTACCTGCTCCGATAAAAGCAAGGCGAATACTGCGTCGTGCACATGTCGCATTGATGATCTGGTTCGCTCGGGCCGTCGAGCACCTCGCCGCGGTGTGGGTGGAGTAAGCTGTCGAGCCGCCGCGCCTTCCGGAGGAGAGCGTGGGCCTGTGTAACGGGCGCGCGTTTGTACGTTCGGCAAAAGGCTTGCAACGCGGTCTGAGCACGGCAACGAGGTGTGTCAGTGGCAGAAAAAAAAGAAACGTGGCAAGTAAATCACCTCGCCTGTCTCGTCCGTCTCGCACATGTCCAACAGCACGCGTTTACTCGCGTCGTGTTCTTGGCAACACACGACCGCAACCATGTGACCCGTCTCGCCTTTGAACGTGGTCGCAACAGCATCACGACGGTGCGTCCGGACCTGGTCGGTGTATCAGCGTGGCAACAGAAAGGGGGTGGGGACAACCTACGGGTTGGATCTCGAAACCGAACCGGTGGCCGGTTCTCCAAGCGCAAGAAACATGGTATTCTCGAACGCAGTCGCTGCATCGAATGACAGCACCCCTCACCTCGCTGCACACGGTGCACCGCTGCCGCGTGCAAGGATGAACATCGTGTTATCTGGAGGGAAAAGAGGCAACACGCACCGCTGACCAACGGGCACGAGGGATGGTGCTAATACCTTCCGCCAGCCGTAAACGTTGAACATCGGAAAATGACACTTCCGGCGAGAATACGGCACACAGGACATGGACCCAGGCTTGGCCTTCCGTGGGTTTTGCGGCGCGTAAAAATGAATCCGTGTCCCTGGTTGACGTCTTCGATTTCTTCTGTGGCGGACAGAGCACACAGGTGGTATTCTACAAATCTGCAATCAGCAGCCGAAAAAAAAGCCACCGAAAGTTCCCCACCAAAGCCGCTTCCTGGGTTTTCCCATTGTCGCACAGATCACATAGCCACGATTCTGCGGTGTGATCATCGGCAGGAACACCGCACACGCCTTGGAGGACGTATAAGTAACCGTTGTTCACCAAAGCCCACAAGGTAATTACCTGCATGTACCCGGAGATGACACTGGCTGCATTTGAGGACTCGACCCAGGGGTCCAGTCTTCTGACACGCCAGGCAACGTAATTGAGGTGCGGCAGGTGTAACCGGCGGGGGCGTGTCATTCGTCGTCACAGAGGTCTGTCAAAACTGAAAATTGAGCCCAACGAAAGCAAGACGATTTTCAAAAAAAATATACCCTGAGGCGCTTCGCATTCGGAGCACTCAATGGCGTGCCTTCACGTTTGTCCACGCTCCTCTTTCCTGGAGGCAAAACGTCCTCGCGGGAGGGTCGAACATTCAGGTCTGCATATTTTCTCCAGTTCGTGCCGCAGTTATCACAGAGCACCTCGATGTGAAGTCCCTTGGGAGCCCGCCACCAGGTGTCGGAATCGCGTGTTCGACAAGCACCACAACTAGCGTTTACCTTAGCTGATCCGCGGATGATAGATCCCTCATCATCGGACACAGGCACGTCGACGACTGGTTCCTCTCCCTCGACTTCCTTGACTGCGACACGCTCACGGGCGTGTAAGTGTTCCTCCTTCAGCCTGGAACTGAAATCCTAATTTTAGAAAATAAAATGGCCAAGTTTAGAAACATACTTTTTCCAGTGGCCGTAAAATCGGACGACTTCTGGCGTCGTCCGCGTGCATATTTCGTCACGTATCGCTCGGAGTTCTGGACCATGAAAACTGATGCCCTCTTCAAAGGCAGTGATTTCATCCGAATTCCATTCCACGTCAGTATATCTAGTTTCAACCTTCTTCCACTAAAAATGGGAATCAATGAAGAATTGATGCAGGCGACTGAAGGATGATCACCATCTCCGTACGAGTAGGGACACTCATGTCCACGGTGGACCACCCCCTGCCCATTAAATGTGCTTGCGAGAAGCGACGTAACACCTCTGTGAGCCAATCTACGCTGTGAAGATCCTCGTTCTTCCTGGTGAGTGCCGATTTCCATTCTTCCACTTTACAATGAAATTTAACGGTGAGAATCAAGCAAAACACCAAGTCACTTACGTTCAGAAACTGGACGGGAGTCAGTCGGAATTACCTAACAATGTGTTACATATATGCGCACCTTCTTCGTCTGTTAGATTGTTGATAATGCTCAGTACTTCAACGGTATTGTCACCACCTCTTTGTTCGCCGTCAACGACGTCTTTGACGTCGTCGCGCGCGGATGGCGAGAATAAAACACTGAGAGGGGGAATCACGACTTGGTACTTCGGGCCGACCCGGGTCGCCGCACGGGGGAAGATAAGGTCGTCGGGATCTACGATCCATATATAACTTTGACCATTAAAGGCAATTCACACCCTTACCGAGCGTATCCTCCGCAACGGTATACTGACTTGAGTAGTTCCCGGCATGATTAACTCGAGGCAATGGAAGTGCGGAATGAGCGCTCACCCGAAATACCGGAAGGGCCACATTTTAAAGTATTTGATGTCCACATTTTCCTCTTTTTCGGCGAGCGTCCGGTCCTTTCGCGGGCGACCACGGCCTCTCGGGGCGGGCGCGTTCGACTTTGGCTTAGTAACCGGTGTAGGGTGACGCACTTCATGGCTATCGACTTCTTCCTCGTGGCGTTTGGAGCAGGGTGCACATGTCCAACCGTAACCACGTGACGGTTTGGCAAGGAGAGGCGGCTGAACGCAGCCCATGTGAAAGAAATTTTTGCATCTATCACATCCCACCGTATCGGGACTTAATTAATGGACGGAGTCTGTAAGATCATGTGCAATAGTGTGGGGAGTGCCACTTACTTTGCGCACCACTGACTGCAGGTAGCGCATAGACGAAGGGTATCTGTGAGGTCGGGTACGACGTCCTTTTCGGCAACGACATATTCGTATCTAGAGAGCAAGACCTGTCGTATGTGATCGGGTACTGCGGGAGGGATGGGAGAGAGTTGAGAACACGTGACTTTGTGGTACGTACGATTTCGGACATCTGTTGCCTGGATGATTTCGAATTCCTTCTTGATGTAAGGGTCAAAAAGACGATTGAAATAAAATCTATCTGGGCGTTTCTTCCAGCCGGCAAGGTCGGTAATTTTATCCCTGTGAATTACGAAGCATTTGGACCGCAGCTGGTTGATGTCGCACACTTCCGAATATATGGCGGCCAAGAGAAGGCGAGAATCTGCGACTGGACGATCGCTGATATCGCTTGGACGGTAGTACCAGGCAAGCCGAACACGGGTATAGGTTTCCTTTCCCTTGCCTTTACCTTTGGTGGTCCCTTCCGGGGGGAGAAACTCCATGATGCGTGCCACAGAGTAAGGGGTGCCATCTCGGACTGACCAAGGTGGGGAACAATAAACATGGTCTGCAGCAAATGAATCCTGTGGATAAGAGATGGAGGAAAAGGGTGAGAGCTGATTTTTACCGTTGACTTTGACCTTGTCCCCGCTCTTGAGGGTGATCTGCACTGCCATAGGCGAAGGGGGAAAGTGGGGAACAAAAAATCTGCCAAGGTGCTGAGCAGACGGAGGTCACTGTATGGTATGATGTGAGACAAATTTTTTGCGTACCTGGGGGGAATTGTGTAAATACGGCGTACGACGAGGCGTATGACGAAGGAGACAAGGTGGAGAGGGTGTGATACGAGAAAGGCAGAATGCCGTGTAAAAATAAAACTCCGACAGGGCGCGAATATTCGGCTTGGTATCCGCTGAGCTGGCAATTGATTGTTTTACGCCCGCAAGCACGACGAGACACGTGCGTACAATGGACCTAGAAAAACTGGCTAATATCGTTCTGAAAAGGGGCGCTTGCAAGGCAGCTATTGCTAGGCTGCCGATGAAGCCAGTCACGTCGGGGCTTCAATTTACGTATGCCGGCGGGATGACAAGCGCTGGCAGCTGCGTACCCATATGGACCCACAAGTGCTACTGGTACAACGACTTGCTGCGAATGTGATTGGCCGCATTATCTGAGTCGCGCTCCTACTTACGTCGCACCAGCTCTGAAACGTTCCCTCGGTCGCTTTGATCAGCCACCCCCATCATCCCCGTCAGATGGACCCCCTGCTCGACGTTGACTCGGTTAGCTCCCTTCCTCACAACCTCCTACCCCTCCCCGTCCCTGTCACACTCACTACCTCCGCGCGACCCAGGAGAAAGAAAACGGCCAGGTTCGCTGCTCTCAAAGTACACTGGACCCGCTTCGTTAAACGAATCGGCACCGACCCCCCCTCCGACTCCTCCGTCATTGGTGACAGCTCATTGGAGAACAATCACCCTCGCCAGCGAACCGAGGTCGACACCGACAGTGACGAGGTTGACGCGATCGTCGTAGACAGAGATTGGTCAGAGGACCTGAGAAGCTCCCTTAACCAATCCTCCGAACGTGGTCACTCGAGATCTACCGATAGCCATGCTCTCATTCGCACCAGTCTTGGTCGTGGTGCCCCTGCACTGCCCGATGATACCCATTTCCTTTCTGCACTGCACTCCCCCCTCCGCTGGGAAGCATGGCCCGCGATCGTCAAGTTTTTCTTCGTTCGCTTCCTTGACGACAGGACCGAACAGAGGTTTCACAAGGAACATTGGTTTATCAAAAAGGTATCACCCACCCTCTTCACCTTTAAACTGCGTTCAGTCGTTCGCAGTCCTTAGTACTGTGGTCCTCTCTCTTTCTTGTCGTCAACTGGATCATCGGCGCTTCCACCATCGCAAGCCCAATTACCATCTTTGACAAAATATGGCTATGGGGTGTTGGTTGATCCTCTTCGAGTTGCACCAATGGACACTGACATTCCGGCAGCTCACCCCGGCCTTGACTCTCCCGTTGCTTGTTCTTGTTGTGCTCGACTTTCCTCGCGACCGTCCAATCCCATACCAAATACTCGTGGGTTGTGCGACTTGGTGTTGGTCAGTGATTCGCATTCCATTTTATCGGTCTCCATATTAAGATCCTTCCAGGGGCTTGTATGAACTTCTCTCCATGTTTGTATATCTAACTTCTTAGAACCTCGATCCTTAGTGACGCTGTTTCGTCGAAGGTACTTGTGCGGCTTCTATAGCCCGATTCACATTTTTGAACTCGGTACGAAGGACTTTCTTGGCATGTTCTAGTATGGTATTCGTTTTCTCTTCTTATCCCCCATTTGACCATCTCATTAGCTACACCTCCGCATTACAAACGATTGCGCTATTTGGTTTGATGACAAGCAGGATGGCCGCGCTCATCGGATCCTTGACCTTCTTTACCGTGTGAGTGGATACTCTGAGACATTGTTTCGTTTACCTTCATGCGACTTCAGTGCATCCGTATTGATCTTGCCGTATCGCCCAATTTGGGTCCGGAGTGCGTTACGAACCTCACTCATGTTGGGGAGCAGATATTGACATGTCAACCAGACCTTTTGAATTTCCTCTTATACCACATTTTTCTCCTATTTGTCCATTATATGCATGAGAATGTAAGCCCACTGTCGCTCCATCTCGCTTGTTTTGCGTTGCTGAAAAAAATCTCAGTCCGAAAGGAGACTGTTTATTCTTCGTGAACAACTCAAAACTCAGTTTAAAGAGACACAGAAGGCACAGATCAATGAGCGCAGAGAGGCTGACTCGAAGCGTCGGCTCACATCGTAAATTGTCCTTTGCACCATGCCTTTGCAGATAACTAATGAAAATTTTCACAGCTATGTTTTTCATGATGAGTAACATATTCACTCTGGCAGAATTCGCGTGACTTATACTGTAGCTTGCACAGGTCCGTGTGCCTCTGAATACAGCGCGTGCGTATCGCAGACCAGTGTCCGCGGCACTGCTAACCTGTGCGACAGTCTTGGCGGTCCAGAACATGGAAGCGTCTGGTGCGGTCTCGAAGGCACAAGAAATTGAATTTATGGCGCTGGGAGGTAGCTTGGTTATGATGTCCAAGGGTTAGTTTCCACTGAACTAAAAATGGACCAGCTGACGTCTATGCAAGTGCTTAATGACGTTCTTGATTTGTGAGTTCTCTTAGGACCTGTTTTGTAATCCAGCATTGACACCTTGCTAGCAATCGCATGGATAGTGGTCGTTTCGAGATCTTATTCAAGCCATATGCATTCCATGCAGTGATACGGACCCTTTTTGTGCCATTACGGATGGCTGCGGATGCACGTAATCTTGGACTAGTAACCCATTTGGACAAGACCATTGATGAGGTGCGTCGCGGACATATCAACTTGGACCCTCGTCTCATTCCGCAGGTCGCACGCTATGCAGCGTGCGAGGCTGCAGGAGACGACCCGAGCATCATAAGTGACGAGGAAGATGGAGTGGTCCTTGGGGACGCACTACGGCTGCGTCAGATCATCAATAACCTTGCCAGGTGGGGTGGATGAAGCAACTTAGAGCACCTCCTCTGACCGCAAGACTATCGATAGCAATGCATGCAAGTTTACTCCCGCGGGCGGGCGCGTCACGTGTACGACCCGCCTCGTATTCCCTGCGCATCCTCACCCAGAAACGAAGAGTTCTCTGCAACCGCAATGTCGGACAGAGTTGGACGACACGATCGAAAAAGTCTTGGTTCCAGATGACGAAGCAAATTCCCCTGCTGAAGACGAGCAAGGCGTTGGTGGTGACTCTGCCATGCGACACAACAGCCCGTTGAAGAGGATCGTTGTTCGCATCGAGGTCAGTGATACCGGCAACGGAATTCCGCCCCGTGAGATTACGCACGGGAAGCTGTTCAGTGAGTTTTCTCATGTTTCCAACGGCAATTTCCCCACTCATTTGACCGCACAGCGCCGTTCAATCAAACCGAACAAGGGCGACAGCAAGGTGGGAAAGGTACTGGGCTGGGGTTGGCCCTTGTACGGCAAATCGTCAAATTGAGCGGCGGGCGCTTGGGTGTACGCTCGAAACTTGGACATGGATCGACATTTTGGGTTGAATTGCGTATGTACTTTTTTTTTCTCTGTCCCGTCATCGACACCTCATGTGCGCTTTATCTCCTGATATTAATGGTGTGGCGACACCGTCGGTAACGGGAATAATAAATAGCACTCGGTGTGGGTGTCAAAGTTGTCGATCTGCCAGACCCGGAGTCCGGGTTGAGCGAGAAGCATTCATCTGATCTCGAGGGATCATTGTCGATGGACCTGATCCAGAACCACCGGACTCCGCGAGCGACATCGGTTCCTAATGCAATGGAGTCGCTTATGGATCAGGGTCAGTCGTTGTTTCACTTTCAACATCTCTCGACTGATGTGTTGTTCGTGTAGGGGGCATGGTCGAGTTGAAGTTGCCGAATGCAAATGACGAGTCAGAGCCCCATGTTCTCACGAGAACGATTGGGGAGCTCTCTTCTGGGACCCAACTTGGTCCTCCATTACCTTCTCCGGTAGCTGGCTCACCCAGCTTCTCCGAACATGGACACCCTTCTCTCGCAGAGAGTTCTTTGGTGGGTTTTGCGACCATGATGGAAGGCAGTTCCAAGGGGAAGGGGTTTGAACAGAATCAAAGCCCCTCTGATTCTGGGTCTACGGATCGATTACACGCGGCAGCCTCTTTATCACCTGTTTCCGCGGAACCCGCCGCAAGTTGTCTAAAGTCACCTGTTCAGGGAACGCCGGCGCCATCTTTGCGGAGGGGGATCTCTGTTGTATTCGAGCCGCCTATCATCGCGCTCGTTGTTGATGACGACCGGTTGACGCGTACGATCATGTCTCGGACGCTGTCGAGACTCGGGTGCGACGTATCGACCGCAGAGAATGGGGAAATGGCCCTTGAGATGATTATTGGGAGAACGATTCGACCAACAAAAGAAGACGGATCGTTGCCAGAGTATCCAGGACAGGGTGGCGGCGACGGGGCTCGCTACGACGTGGTATTCCTGGATAACCAGATGCCTATCATGTCTGGACTGGAGGTAGTGGCGAAACTGCGGGAGATGGGCCGGCACGACTTTGTGGTCGGCGTGACCGGTAAGCTCGAACGTTGCATGCTTGGCGCGGTACTGAGATGGCGTAGGGAATGCGCTTATCGGGGACCAGAAGGAGTACTTTGACGCCGGGGTGGATCAGTGGGTGTTGTCATACCTGATTTTTACTTACAAAGGCTGACAAACATGATGGTTAGTGTACTGACCAAGCCTGTGTTCGAGCCGAGTCTGGTACAGATATTGATGATTGCAGATGAGCGACGGAAGGGCGGTAGTTTAGAATAACATTATTGTTGTAGTCTTGACCACCGAGAGGGGTCTTTTTGTTGTTTTGTGATCGGGTTGTGCCGAGTGTCATTCCCCTGCCGCTTGTCAGCTGCGCCTGTTGTTCCCGCTTTGCAAGAAACACCACCACAACGTTTACAGCGCACAGACCACTCGGCGCGCACGATGGCTGACACGTTTGACGATGTCGCTGCTAACCTCGACAACGACCGCAAACCTTCACCGCCCTCAGGTTCACCGTCCCCCTCTCCCGACGCAAACGATTGTACAGGTGCGTTTATCCGGCTGCATGATATGGCCTTGCTTCATCAGTTTGGCCAACCTTGACTCATCCTACACCCGATTCCAAACAATTCCGTCAGAACAAACACTATCCAGAAAACGGGAGCGAGAGGTCTCCCTAGAGCCCGCTACGCCCAGGACTGCCACCAGCCCAGTGCGTGCCACAGCCCTGACGTAAATTCACCTCAAACACGTTCCTTTCTCTTTCCCATACCAGCACGCGCTCGACGTTAAATCGCCCGCAAAGAAGGGTCGGGTGCACCTCGACACCACGCTCGAGGAGGACGTCTTCGATGTCCAGAGCCAGTCGCGCTCTCGGACACCCTCCCACCCGCACTCCCCCGTGCTCAGCGTCTCTCCACCCTACGATGTCAAAGTCCGACAGATCAGTCAGGGCGTGGAAGAGATGAAGTGGCAACAGGGTGCGCAGTCCCAGCAGGAAGCGAGATCCGACCCCCAGCCGAGCATCGCGCCATCCCAGGAGGAGGGCGTGACGCATATCACCATCGAGGCGACGCAGGACGTCTCTGCGTCCCAATCCACACCACCACCGCCAAGTTTGCCCTCGTGCATGGACGATGCCGCCGACGATGCCGAGGAAGCGCATGATATGGCCGCTAGTCTTCCGCATACCCGGCGAACCTCTGAATCGGACGGCGGTGAGCCCGAGAAGGGTCTCAAACGTAAACTCGAAGACCGCGCGACTAGCTTGGGGCCAGAGAGTGGCCCGTCGACGGTCAACTCGACTGCCGAAACTGCGAAACGGCCCAGGGATGATGCAGATAAGGATGATAATCCACGTGTTCCCAAGCGACCATCACCGCCTCCCGAACAAGCTGATGAATCACCGCCTGTGTCTGCCTCCGCGCCAGCCCCGGAAACGCCTGCGCCGAAACCGGTGCGTAGCTCATTGTTTTTGTTTTCGTCGGGTCCGATCAGGCCTTTTGTAGGGTGGGTTCATGTCGTACGCGTCTACATCGTCCCCGTTTGCCTCTGTCAAAGGGCAGAACGTCTTTGCGAGCGCCACATCCAACAATCGAAAACCGCCCACGTCCCCACTTACGAAGCACGTCTCATTGCCTCTTGATACCCCATCCATGCATTCTTCTTTTACATCTCCACTTAACCAATCACCGTTTTCAGCGTTTGTACCCTCTCATCCTCCTTCACAACAGGCGACACCAAGTACGGCCACTAAACGAACAGGGTTTGAGGCGTTTGCAGGATCTGCTTCTCCATTCTCATCGCATGCGAGGTCGAAATCGCCGTTGGGAAGCAACGGTAGCAAGAGTAGCATACTCGGACGGAGCAAGTCCCCGACGCGATGGTCGATTGGCATGAACGCGAGCGCGTTTTCGACATATGCGAACACGGGTGTGCTTGGGTTGTCATCACCACAACCGAAGCGCGCCAGGGCAGAGTCATCGAATGGGGGCTCCTCGAGAAGCTCGATGGAGCGCAAAGAGGGGTCCGTGCTCAGTGTACTCGGGAACGGAGAAGGGAGCGGAAGTGGCGAGGATGAGGGCGATGTGGATCGGGAAGAATACGATCGCGCGCCATCGACGTTTGGCGAACGGTTACGCGCGAGTAAAGATGGCGACGAAGAGCAGAGCGAAGAAGAAAAGGAAAAATTGACTGAACAAGAAGGTGAGCTCAGGCTTGGTCGATGACACGAGCAGGTTCGCTTATGAACATGCCTAGTGATCACAGGCGAAGAGGAAGAAGAGACGCTTCTTCATGTACGCGGCAAGCTGTATGCGCTCTGCCCACAAAATCAGTGGAAGGAACGGGGGACTGGGCAACTGAAGCTCAACGTTCGCCGAGCGGACGGAAGCGGAGCTCGCCTTGGTTTGTGTTTTCGTGGAGCACGCCGTTGCCATGCTCACGTCGAGCTTTCATTTCCAGTTATGCGAAAAGAAGCTGTTTATGCATTGCTATTAAATGTGCCGCTATTCCAGGGGATGAAATGTTTCCTGGCGCAAGACCCACGATATATACGGTTCAGCGTCATCGAGGACAACAAGACGGTGCACTATAATCTTCGGGTAGGCGCCGTGATCGGTCACATGCCATCTTTAACTGATCGCCGTTTAGGTGTCCAACGCCAAGATTGCCCAAGAGCTGCTCGAGGAGATCAACGCCAATATCCCCCCCTGAGGGACAGTACCTGGGATACTGTCTTACGCACCACACGCTTTGCTCTATCTAAGATTAATGTTGCACGTATGTAAAATTACGGTCTTTTCTTGTATTTACTCAAGGAGAGTTGCATCTTGACAGTGATAGAAGCTGTTGTGGATGTTTTTTGACCTTATGCTTTGGACTGGTACTTTCTCTTTTCTCGCTCGACGTTTGCATCCGTATTAAATTAACGGTAAATCGTACACCTTTTATGTCTAAGGAGTGACCTTCCATCGTCCTACCAATTGGTTCCCCCGAAGTACGAGGAGGTCGCGCAACATTTGCAGCGAGTCCTTGACGACGTTGAGCTTGCTCCCTGCGACTTCGTGCCATTCGATGGGCACTTCGGCGACAGGGATTCCAAGTTGCTTGGCGAGCAGGAGAAGCTCTACGTCAAAGATCCATGTGGCAAGGTGCTGAGCGGGGAATATCTTTTGTGCGGCGCTGCGAGTGAACAGTTTGAAGCCGCATTGGGTATCACGGATATGGCCCACGCCGACGATGCGGAGGATGGTGTGCAGCCCGTACATGAGGATGTTCCGAAGGAGCGAGCGCTACACGAAACCGACGTCAGTCGACATGTTCAACACGCACGCGAGCACGTACTTTGACGACCGCGTCGGTCTTGACGAGGTGCGCCCGACTGCCGACGACGACCGCCGGTTCGTCCTGCGGGGCCAACGCGTCCATGGCGTCCCAGAGCGCCTCGAGGTCCTCGAACCGGCTCGCGCCGTCGGCGTCGACCATGAGGAGGCGGCGCCCGCGCGCATGGAGCATCCCGTGGCGCACCGCCCCGCCCTTGCCGAGGTTCTGCTCGAGCGTGACGACGCGGATGTCGGACAAGGGGTGCTGCGCGGCGAGCTTGAGCGCGAGGGCCGAGGTGCCGTCTCTGGACCCGTCGTCGACGATGACGAGCTCGTACGTGCGCCGGCGGGGGTGTTTTTCGGGCGCGTCCGTCGCGGAGGGGGTGGGGGTGGACGAGGACGCGCGGAGGTGTGCGAGGGTGGTGTCGAGCATCGCGGGGAGACGTGCGGTCTCGTTGTAGGCGGGGATGACGACGGTCAGATCGAGCGACCCGTTTTCGGCGAGAGAGGGGAGAGGGAGGGGCTTTGTTGGGGAGGCATGCGAGCGGAATGTCTTTTCGGACGGGCGCGTCACGATGAGGGGCGGGGAGAGCAAGACGAGGGCGAGATAAAGCTGGGAAAGACGCGTGGATCAGAGACGCAAACACGTGCACGACATGCGGGTTGAAAGTGGTCAGAAAGAGGAGCGCACGGATGGCGCTCTCGACCCGGTTCGTCATTGCCACGACGCAGCGTCTTCGGGAGACGCGCTCGCAGCTCGAAGAACAAGGATGAATTTGGGTGCTCATCCTGCAAAAGAAAGGTCGGTAGTTTGACTCACGGTGGGTAACAGGATGGCGATCGCAGCGGCCACGTAGGCAAGAAGAGGATGGCCCATTGTAAAAAGGTCTGAATGTCAGTCAATTAGCTTGTAATCATGCGCGACGGAAAGCAAGAGAACGAAAGCGATGTAGGGACTCGGTCGAAACCCGTGCGTGGCTGAACCACTGGCTGTGTCTACCACGCCTTCGCCAGCACTACCCGGTCCGGCCCGGGCGGCTAATAGATTGACGACAATGACATCTTAGTTGATGGAATCATTTCTGGTGACAGCACCTAACAGTCATTCATGGCATGGCTCACCCCCCAAGAACCTAGCTCATGGATTCCCAGCAAGATGCTACAGCAAAAAAAAGCGTCCATCATACACCACCCGTATTATGCTCTACTCTCCGCTCCTCCACCAGAATAATTTCTTCAATCTCCCCCTCGCCATCGCCCGCATTGAACATCGACGACATTCTAGTCGTGCCATCGAGAGCCAGTGCGGACAAGCCAAACCCGGTATCGACCCCCATGATGTGTCGCTCTTGAAGGTCGCGTGCATGCAGTTGTCGCACGCTCAGTATGAATCGGGGGGTGACCATGCATACAGGAATATATTGCAGGACTGCAAGCATCAGTTCCCCCGCTGGCGAGAACGAATCTCCGAGTCCAACGAGGAGCATGACGATGTTAAACGCCAGAATGCTATATCACAGTCAGCTCGAGGGCGATCGTGCATGCAGCGGACGCACAGAACGAAATAGATGACGCCTTCTCTCACGAGCAGATTCATGTAGCGGTTGAGCTTCCATCGCCCCGTTGCTTTGTACATTTGAAGCGACTGCACCAGGAATTGAGCGACAATCAATGCACACATCACGGCGGCGAGAACGACTTGGAGAACGGTGACAACGGTGTTTAGAATCGGTATCTTGTTCGCGCCCTCCACTGTACAGAGCGAAATTTTTAGCACCTGAACCATGGCCTCTTTATAGCGGCGAATAGGTTGTCAAATAAGTCAATGGAATGCCTATACGATGCAGGCCGCATTTACGTACCGCCAAGGTTCTCTGGATAGCTGTAGATAATGGAAATCGCAAAGGAGGGAATGATCGCCAGGAGATACAAGGTAAGGAGGGTGCCGATAATCGTCCTTGATCGATTATATACCGCCCACACCCGGAGAATCATGACCACTGATTCTACATCAGATGACACCGCACTCAAAGCCATCTCGACAAGAACGTACAATCAGATGCACCAAGGAAGATAGGGTATGCCCATGCGTGGACGATAAAGAGTATTCTGCCTGGAGGATATGCATGAGGGACGACATATGGCGATCGTGTAAGCATACTTACAACTGTGGAACCAACGCCAGTTGATTTTGAACTTGACGCTCGGAGAGATTAAAAAATGAATACGTACACCTATGAATGGCTGTGAAGGGTTTTCTTGTAATTTTGAAATGTAGAAAACTGACCTCTAGCGGACCAGGTAGGAAAGTACTCCCCACTGTCGATGAACTTGATCAGTTTATTTTACAGCGGCCCTACAGTCTTGAACGTACAGAGTGCTGGGGCTCTGGTGAACCGATATACAGTTGATATTTAACAGGTACGACAACGGGCATGGACGCACATGAAGGTCAAAAGACCACAGTAACGAACCTGCAAGGGGTGAGCGATTTTCAAAGCGAACTCATGAGACACGCACGAGAACAAACAAAGTGGACACCCAGGACCAAGGTTTGCTCTGTAGCCAGCCTCATTAGAACTGCATCACGCCTGTAGAAAGGCTGAACACGACCCAAATGTATTCAATCTGCAAAAGCTGTCAGTCATGTGTGCAACTCCAGAAACGAAGGGCAAAATACTTCATCCGAAATGGTTAGGACTAGTCCAGACGTTGGCACAGGTTCGTCATCATGGTACACCGTTGGAATGCGTTTCTTACCATAGTCGTATCCATACGCGGTGAGGATAGCAACTGCAACTGTGTGTGAGACCGTTCAATCACGCACAAGAGAGAACATACGGGTCATATAGTCATTCTGCTGAATACTTGTTAGGGTAGCCGCAGTCCCGGACCCAGCCGAACTCATATTCGCGACGTATGCCTACCAAGATTCAAGATGAAAACACGTCCCAGTGGGGGCGGGGAGTGACCACACTCCTGGTCTTGGAGATAGCGCTAGGCGGGACCGTGAAGCTCCGATTCAAGATGCTCATGGATATATATTTGGTGTGTTATCACGCAGGATACAGGGCCGATTCTCATGAACCCCCACTGTCGTTCTGGTGGTTTCAGGGACAATTTACCATTTCGAGGACTCAGTGAGAGTCGAACTTGAGCCACTCACTTTCAAGGGATTAGTTGCATCTTGAAGGCTCCCATGCGTTTCAGCGTCACAGCGCTACATGGCGACGGCAAGTGCGAGTGCGATGAACAAACTGGTTCAAGTTATTACCGCACGAGTAATGGTTACAAATGACTCCTCTGAGATTGGACTCAACGGTGGAGTAGGCTAAAAATGTCGTGAAAAGTAATCTATCCAAAATGACAAAGGAGAAACAGGACATAAGGGACATAAACTGGTCAATAAAAATGGCGATGGATGGTGCAATCCCACCAACATGAGTAATTATGCAGCCACCTCGTAAGAGACAACCTCACGGTCATGTGTCTTCTGTGCCTGAAGTTGTATTTTTACACCTTCTAGTCGTAGATCCCGATTCCCGAGACTCCAACTCTCTTACAAACCCTACCACCCACCGTAACGCCTCGTTCGATTCGAGAATTTTGTATAAGCTGGTGGTACCTTGTCAAACTGAATTTTCTGACCCAGGACCAAATTCGATCTCGGAAGCACGGTTTCAACGAATCAAGCAAGTTCCACTTTCGGCCGCTTTTGGAGTTAGTGCCACCACTCGGCGTGCTCCGGGGATATTTTGAACAATGCGGAGACCTCGCGAGGTCCCCACTCTTGGTTAAATGAACTAGCGAATCCGAGGCTGCACCAGCGAGCACACATGACGGCATGCATCACTCTGGAACAATTAGTACCTCCTCCACCACGAACATACCCCCGCTTTCGGATCACCCCATATGCTCTCTTCGGCGGGCTTTGCAAACATACGATTGGCATGCCACCCGATAGTCCAACGATCAGATCGATATCTGCCATTGTATTACCTGGGCCTTGGCGGTACTACACCGAGGCATTCAAGTTCGATATGTGAATGAACACATGTCATAGCATGTCAATGATTCCGTCAACTCAATATGTATGGATTCCACAAGATTGGTGCGTCATATTTCCGCACCCAAAGTTCGTCCGTCCCGCTTCTGCAGCGGCTCCGGCCAACCTTGCGGGATCCTCTAAGGTCATGTCTCCCTCGACCTCAGGTCGCCATCGGAGGGGGACTCGGATACGTCTTTACATCTTTACACACTCGAGGTCCTATGGCAGATATCGCGACGGGCGTTGGTGAACGTCAAGGTGGAGAGGAGTGGGACACTCAGAGCTCGCGCTTCAATTTCGAGCGGGTGGTCGACTAATTGTATCTGGCTTTGCGAGCAACTCCTTTGGATCGGCCTTCTATTCTTTGATGTCCCTTCTCCCCTGTCAATGGCATTCACTGGCGGGGCCCATCAACATTTCTAAGCGCTATTCGAGTGCTCGACGAGCAGGATATACTTGGGGAGGTGCCATAAAATCGTTTGCCAGTCTAATCAGAGTTCCCGCCGAGTTGCATAGGTTGGCGAAGGCGTTCGAGAACAACAACGTAAACAATTGCCCCCAGATGTCCCGCGCAATCAGCATTTACGCAACATTTTTATCACTTCGCCGATGTCCCTGACTCCTTATCCTACTTCGCACCCTCGATCACCGTCTCGAGGATCACAAATCCATGCAAAATTGCAAACCCAACCGCACTATACGAGTGCTTCCCCACATTTATCATTCCCGCCCAGTTCAATATTTATTCCTTTATACGCACTTCTTCGTCGTTAACCACTTCTAATTCCATGCCTGGCCTTTTCACGCATGGGCACCTCAGGCGGTGGGGGTGTGAGTGCGGACGCGAGTGCGGGGTGGAGCGAGTTGAGTGAGTCACTGTGCGGCTGGACGGAGAAAAGCAAAGGCGGGTATGACACTCTTCATCGTTTGACGTCTTTCCTTGTTATTGGCGAGCGGATATTCCGCCATAGAGGAAGTGATAATTAAGTAACACCACCCGTGTTACTGTTACGTGTACCCACAATCAGGGTAAATGTGCGGCAACATCACTATCTGAGTCTGCTGTCAGAGAAGCTAAGGAAGGGTTGTCAAGTGACTTGGTCTGTCCAGAAGGCCCTATGTACAAGTAGGGTTAGGATTACTGTGCTCGAATTTGATAGTACCATGGCGGGTCGGTTATGTACGTGCTTGATGGTAAATACCTTTCTACCCTCTTTGGATTGTCTTTGGAGCGTTCGTCCAATGGTACCAGCATGAAACAGCAACCCTCCTTACCTTGCGCCTAATCGGTGGGTTCGGGTGTTATCACTCATTCGGGGTCAAACAGCCGAAGGCTTCAAGTTCAATGATGGTATGAACGCGCGGTGTGGCGTGGTGCGTTTGAGTCTTGACCAGGACTGGTGACTGCCTACCTTTGTGATTACTCGCTTGTTTTACTTACTGTAACTTTAAATTTCTGGCCAACTAGGGTGGCACCGCGCACACAAGGATCGGGATCGCGCCTACAGGTCATGGAGGAAATTGCCGTTGTACTGGCTCTGTGTCGAGCTTCCTTCTCCAGAGAAATCGTCGAACTACTACATAAAAGAGAATAGTGCCGCCGCTACTAGTGTCAGCGGCTGATTGATGTTGACAGATTCAAGTGTTTAAGTTTCGGGTCTGTTGTGATTTCCAGTGGCGTTGACCCTCTCTGTTCAACATCAGGCTTTGACCTGATTTATGAGCAGCCAAGTCTAAGAGAGGTTGGACAGCGCGTATTGCGCAACGGGCCCGGGTATCAATACGAAACGGTGACATTTTCTCGATCCGAACTGTACTGGGGCTGTAGAAATTGGCAATTCGGGGTAAGAGTCCATTCTACTTGGAGTATCCAGCTCTTGCAAATAATTAGTACATGAAGGCAGACGGAGTCCGAGCCCCAAGGTTGTTCGGCCTCACCCATGTCCACTACCCACAATATGCTGGCGACGGGGCTGGGGCCAGGAATGTTAGGTAAAGCGGTCCTGCAGACCTGATGTCTTGAACGCTCGCTGTTTGAACAGGCTATGCTTTATCTGGTTTGTATGTACATCCAACTTTGCTCCCATCTCCTTGTGGTATAAAAACCCTCGACAGGCTGTACGGTGTCACATTGGACCAGTCCCTCTGCTACGCATATTGGTATCCGAAGGATCCGGTGCTCATCAAGACTGCAGTACGCTCGTGCAGATCTTTCACCGCGTACAGGTGTCTGACGTGTCCTTAGGTGTTTGCAGTGTTGTAGGTAGCGTTGCCGGTTTATGCCACCTTTGTTATGATATCTTTTCCAGTGTCGGCGACACCATTCATGTCATTGCGTCAACTCAATGCATTTGGAGGTTACTCGTTTCATGCCATCGGAATCACTCGTGAACATGCACACATGAATTGAATTGGTAAGTCCTAGATGATCACCCAAAATGCTGCTCGGCGTGTATTCACGTTGCTCGTAGGGAAATGGATGTGAGCATCTCGCACTTTACAACATGCTCGTTGATTTTTATCTGCAATCTGGGAGATCACAGCGTAGTTCAGTGTGAGTTTCTGCCGGATGCCTTTGCTTGTTTGCTCACTGTTTTACTAGTGCTTCATCGTTTTTATCGTAGAGTCGTTCGTGAGACGGTTGCCGTTGTATGACACCCTGACGTTTTGTCAGTTTTTATAGCTATCGCATATGGACAAGTGAGTTACTGCCTTGAAGTCTTCGTTCTTCACTTGTTGATGCCTTTATAGTCAGCGGGAAAAACAAGCCTCTTACATTTGGTATCGTCAGTGATGACCATCGGAATTTGTATTTCAAGCACTCATTCCCATCTTGCAGTTTACTGGAGCATTCTTGGGATGCGGTGAATTTGTCTTTGGAAATATATTACCGAACATTTTCTAACTTGCCAATATGACCAGCTTTTGGCATATGTAAGTGTCCTGGCGGCTGATGTGAGAACGCCTAAATGGGTTTTTCTCTAGGGTACTCTATTGACATGTTTGTGCACCCTTGTGCATGTTACTAGCAAAGGCTGAGGCAACCATTTCTATAGCTTTCGCGTTGGAACCATGGATTACATGTTCAAGTCTCCAGTGAGGTCGATATATCGTCTCAAAGAGTCCACTGACAATCTCGCGGCAAGGCGGTCATACCCTACTCTGTCAGCACCGCTCTATGTGATTTCACAATCGCATATGTCATTTTCAAATATGTGGAAATCTGACTTTCAGAGGCGACGCAGTCGGCTCCGGAACCTGGCGATTGTGTGCATCTCTTCTGGGGCGACTACCTGGTGAGTCCGCCTGTAATGTCCCACGCTTGATAGTTATGATGCGTCTAGCATGGTCACAATGATCACCGGAGTCCTAGTGTGTATATAATCGGTTTGTGATCCGGTTCAATTGTTGACCACGACCCTCCAAGTTCCTCGCACAAGGCAATAATTATTTGCTATCCGCGGCAGGCATCGTCATTGGCCGGTGTAGGTGCCCGTGTTGTAAGATGAGGTGACACGATTGACCCATGATGCTTTGCGTAGGCTACGTCAATTCCATGCTGACTGTGTGAGTGTCCACGTTTTCTTCGTGAGCGTGCGTTCGGACTTTGGACAGGCTGAATGCGCGGAAGATGATTCGTGACCATGGCGTGAGCATTGTCGACGTGACAAGCGTACCCTTTACGCCGGATCCAGTACCCGAGTCCTCGCAACTGTCGTCTGTGGATAGCGTACGCTCACCTCCGACCTGATGGTATCAATCATATGCCCTCATGGATGGATATAGCTTGTGTCCCGGCTAATCCACCAGCGATTCTCCTCGACTTTCAAGTTGATCAAGTTTCAGAGCTTCAACATTGCCTCTGACCGCATTCACTGACTTCACCGGCATAATATCCCGACACCATCAGAGGGAGAACTGTTTTGTCAGCAGGATTCGTCCGAATGCCCTGCAAACGCAAGTTTTTCCCTATTTTATAAATTTGATGAGTCCGATGAGAAACAACACAAGCACGTGGTAACCATGCCCGACAAGGTCAGGAGCACGACTAGAACGGGAGGCGGGTCGTCGCCAGAGTGAACTTGAATCAAGGCGTGATAGCCGAGCAACGGGGCGAACAGGAAAGGGGAACTCGAAGGCAGTACAGAGCTCCGAAATGGATTGCACATACAAACCAGCGGCAGTAGACATCGTGGAACCAACGTGGGCCGAGATGCCATGAACAAAAGTCAAGCGAAAGTTCTTGGCTATGAACCAAACCCCCACGATCGAGGCAATGGATCCAAGGGTGGTTACAGAGTACGCCCCCGTAAATTCAAAGTCTCGTGTACACGGGCCACAAGGATCACTTTCTACACAATATTGATTTACAAGTATACTTCATGCTCCGTTGTGGCTGCAGTTGTTTGTGAATGTTATCTTCCAGCCACAAGCAGCACTTCCACAACGGCAGCCCATGCACCACCTTTTCCCCGTGGCGCCAACGCATTTCAAATGGGTGACAGACCGTTCCGGTGAGCACAGAAACGAACGGGCAAATCCGGGCCCCTGCAAAGCTGGGAGCTGCTAAGGAATTTCTCGCCCTCGACATTATCGTCGCGTAGTACTCGTCACTTGGCCTACTCCGCTCTGCAGCAGGTCAACAGACTCCCCCTGGGGCCTCCGTCTGGGGCACATCCTAGGATGGCGGCGAACTGGACCTGATTCGCAACCTAATCAGGCACATGGCACTGATCGCCTACAGCGCATCCTTCTGTTTGGATCGGCACATCTCATCTGGGCGCTATGTTACGCCCTTGCCATAGGGGGGAAGATACACGCACCATCGCAACACGTTGGCTTCACTTTATCATCACTTATCATTCACCGCAGGCTCGCTCCACACTCCCTACGTGAGTAGGATGTCCGTGAGAGGTTTTTCGCCCAGCTGTCCGCCTTATGGGACGGGCTCGTGTGAGAATGGCTCTGTCAGTTACTACGGAACCCGGTGCCATGAAAATCTTCAATGATATGATCATGATGCATGATGTGGCGTAATGTGAAGATCAAACAAGAGTACTATTAACGCCGTGCCAACAGGCTGCGAGTTCGGGGAGTTGGGGCCTACCAGTGTGCAGATACGTCTTTCGATGCTGTATTGTTATGCACCGGCAATCACTCGGCGAGAGTTGCATCATTGAAATGACTCGGGACACAGGATATGTGTGACCAAACTTTTGAGTCGGATTCCCGCATGCATTCACGGTCCATCTGATCGGCCATTTAACAGCCCTCTGGCGAGGGAAAGCCATGGAGATAGTCAAGATTGACGCAGCCTTATATTATATTGGTGCTCACTGAAACGGGCTCTAACCCATACAGATCATGTCAACCACTCTGACCAGCGGCATACCACTCGTCCAGTTATACGCGCCCGTTTACTTTGGCACTATTCTGACTACCGCGTTTTACGGTATCACCTGCATGCAAACGTGAGCCTCCGACTGCACGACGCCGCAGACAAGCTTACCTCCCTGGCAGATTCTTTTACTTTGTCCAGTAGGGTCCTGGGTTCATCGAACGCTCTCGTAAGCTCACGATGGTCGCACACCAGCTATCAGAACGATATTTTGCAGATCAAGATTCTTGTAAGTGAATTTGTCCACCAGCTGACGACATGGGTATGCTGACGTACCATGCGTCGCAGGTAGCTACCGCATGGTAAATCTTCCCTCGCTCTGGTTCTCAGACTATCTGAACCGTTTGCGCAAGGGCGATTAATACCATACACGAAGCGTTGATGATTTCTGGAAGTGCATTTACACAGCGCCGTCGCGACGTGCCACGCTCTTACCGCGTCATATAGCATACAAGTATTTCATGGCAGGCCTAGCGAATCCTCTAGCAGCCCTATTGGAGCCCATGTAAGTGGCTCGACGTAATTATGATATACCATCTCATGTCGCTACTGTTGCTTTAGGGAGCTTGTCGTGAGTGCCTTGATGATCCCCTCGGAACTGAACGTTACACAGTTCATCACGCATCCTAGGCCGAGGCGCTTCCGACGGTAAGGAACCCGGGCATTTCTATCTGACCCGGAGTGTTTACGGATGTCATTTAGACTCTGGCTGCAGTGACGACGCAAGGCTTTCTGGTCTATCGAATTTATATGCGTGTGTATTGAAAGGATTCGTCCACTCGGAAAGGTTTACTTACACTGGCGACAGTCAGCGGGAAGAATTTGTTTGCACCCATCAGCTGGGTAAGTTCAGATGATTTCCGCAACATGGGCCATTTCACTCATTCTCTCGATGCACCAGCTCATTCTAGGGATCGCTCTGATCGGTAAGACTTAATAGATATTCACGGATAATATCTGATAGAATTATCCTCAATGTTAGTGAGCTTTGTCAGTAGGTCGTCTTTAAGCCTTCGCGTTATGCTAGTGGGTATTGATCCCTCTTTTCAAAAGTTTATTTTGTAAGAGCGATGTCCGATGCGCATGGGTTCGTTTCTGTGTTTGTGTCGCGTAGCAACTTGTTCATGTGTTGTTTCCAGCGCACCGTCCGTTGCGATCCTGGTAATCGCCGAAAATCCATTCTTGGTATGGATACATCTATGACACATCGATCCAATGCGATGACATAGCGAACAGACTCTCGGTACCATGTCTCTCACCATCGTAGCCGTAGAAGACGTTTTCATCGCCGTGTTCATGACCTTCCTCCTCGTACGCGAATACAGAAGGACCGACTTTGCAAGGTGAGTGCGCAGCCCGTGGTCGCCCATGGATTTGAACACGTATGTCGGTCGGCAGGACGGCGCACATTCTACAGCGCCTCACCATTTTTGCGGTGAACACGGGCACCTGGACGGCCCTGTTCGCAGTCCTGTCCCTCATCTTCGTACGCGTCTCATCATTTGCTGACCTTTGATTAACCCTCTATATGGACAGGTACAAGCCTTTGGGTTTCCGACGAGAGATTTCTACATCCTGTTTCTTATTCCGTTGTGCTCGGTGTACTGCAACACCCTGCTCGCCAATCTCAACGCCAGAGCGTATGTAGGTACCCAAGGGACAGACTTTTTCTCGGTCACGCCAAGTTTGCCTACGATCCACGTGGAGAATAACACGACACGGCATGGAGAAGCAGGTTTGTCGTTCAACGTGGTGAGCATTTTTGGAGCATCCGTGCTGTGAACGTCGTCATCGAGATTGGATGCATGACAGGGCGTATGGAAGGCCACAGAGGTGGTGACACACCTGGACGCTCGCCGGTCGCATTCGTCGGCGGGGTTGCCCTGATGAGCTTGAAAAGTCACGTCCCTTCCGCTTAGCGTTCCTCTTCAGGGATTCGGTTTATTTATGGCGTTTGATTTAGATAAGTATGTATCGTCGAGTAATCTCATCTGCCAAAGAGGATAAGCCGCTATGATCGCCCATCTCGGCCACCGTAAGCGGTGAGTGAGTAGTAACTTGCCCGACATTTTCTGCGCGAGACTGTGACCTGAATTCCATCCCAACGCCTTTGTTCGCACTCGATAACCTTTGCGAGCTCAACTGCGTTTCTGTTGAAACCTGTTCTATGGGCTTCGAAGAGTAAAAAAAAGTCGGGACGAAAAATACGAAACTCATATGTACGCGCGTATATGAGAACGATCGATGAAGGTTTTGGATTTACCATCTATCGGGTTGGAATACATCTATACTTGGGCCTTGGCGGCGAAAACGAGAAAGACGGCGGCATACATTTAGTTTCTCGGTGCTTCTCGTAGCTCCTTCCGTGGGACAGGCTTAAATCGAATCGATTTGCGAATCAGGACATGTTACAAGATACAGTGAATGGTTTAGACACGACCTTGTATTCCTCCATGTGCTAATGTAATACCTTGGAGATTATGATGTTAACTCTGCACATTTAATCCGCCGCGTTTTTTTTCGTCCGCCGCGCTGCGCTCACCGCGTTTTTTTTGTAAATCGCGCTGTAACTCTGCCGCGCTCGCCGCGTTTTTTGTGATCCTGTTGCGCTTATGTGAATCATGCGGCACTTTGAAAGAGGGAACAACTTGAATGTTGGATATA